>CAAKHC010018775.1:10267-66812 GCA_901007825.1 Macroramphosus scolopax
ACAGTGACGCTCGTACTGGTGTTTAGTTCAGGTTCTGTGTTGTCATGGAAGCGTCACACATTTCGATTGTGCTTTTATGCAGAAGATGAAGTTTAACTTTAAAGGTGATGCGCAGGGCTTTTGTGGGCTTTAGTTAACTTGAGGAGGAGTTAATAAGAAACTTTTATTTGTAAACTCTACTTCTCTTAATACATTTCTCAGCCTTTACCCTCAGAATCTTATTCCTGGCGGTGTGCAAAAGTCTTATAGACTGAGAAAAATATATACTCGTTTATCGTAATTATTTTGCATCACAACACATAGCTTGCATTTCATTTTAGTTCAGTGTACTGAGGGAATTTCATTCTTATTTTTGCACACAGACGTTTCAGAGATAATCATTGAAATTAATCTGGAAAAATTGGTATCAATCCTGCATTATTTACGATACTAATTATAAATAATCCCTGCTGGGTTTGCATCATTTTAATACTTTGCATAGGATTGCATATGTGGTGTTTATTTGCTATAAAAAATGCCCATATAAACTGGGAAGACTATGTAATCCCTGTACAGCTTTAAGTCTAACTTCATCTTTGCTTTCACTTCTAGCAGGCAGATGAGTCGCTGGATTTTGAGGAGCAGATTCTAGAGGCGGCGAAGTCCATCGCTGCAGCAACGAGCGCCCTTGTTAAATCTGCGTCAGCAGCTCAAAGAGAACTGGTGGCACAAGG
This sequence comes from Macroramphosus scolopax, assembly GCA_901007825.1. Taxonomy (NCBI): domain Eukaryota; kingdom Metazoa; phylum Chordata; class Actinopteri; order Syngnathiformes; family Centriscidae; genus Macroramphosus; species Macroramphosus scolopax. Next base: position 10,981 of record CAAKHC010018775.1, read on the forward strand.
GAAGGTCAGTCTAGTCTACCCACCTGCCCAGAAAGATACAAGAGTGCTGTCATTGATGATGTCATACAACAGCTGCATCTTTGTTTTTTACTCAATCTCAGGTTGGATCCAATCTAGCCAACGCAGTGGATGATGGTCAGTGGTCACAAGGTCTCATATCAGCAGTAAGTAACTTTGAGTATTTCTGTCCAACCTACTAATCTTGTTACTCAGATACAAACATCAACGTCCTTCAATGTATTTCTTGCCGTAGGCGCGAATGGTCGCTGCAGCCACCAGTAACCTGTGTGAGGCGGCGAACGCCTCGGTGCAGGGCCACGCCAGCGAGGAGAAGCTCATCTCCTCAGCCAAACAGGTGGCAGCCTCCACAGCTCAGCTGCTGGTGGCCTGTAAAGTGAAGGCTGACCAGGACTCTGAAGCCATGAGGAGACTACAGGTAATAACCACACACAGGTATCAACCCTCCGTGGAAACACATCGGACGTGTGCCTGCTAAGTCTTATGTCGTCCTTTCGAAAAAGGCCGCCGGCAACGCAGTGAAACGAGCTTCGGACAACCTGGTGAAGGCGGCTCAGAAAGCAGCGTTTGACAAGACCGAAGACGACAGCGTCGTGGTGAAGACCAAATTTGTCGGAGGCATAGCGCAGGTGAGACAAAGAAATCACATTGTGTTAGTCGCCCTTTCTCTCTGAAGGTTTGCGCCTCTCCCTGAGACGATGAAATACCACAGTCGTCCTTCTGGAACCTCGATGAGCTGCTGTGAATAAACAACTCCATTTAAAAGAAGATTTATAAGCAACCCACGGCTGCAAACATCACTTTTATGAAGACTTTCTGTTAAAACAGATAATGGCTCTCACACAGTTTGACAGTATCTACTGGCGCTCAGGGGTGTTGCTCTTTATTTTCCTCTTGTTTGAGTGAGTCCCTGTCTCCCTCAATAGTGCTTCCCTGCTGGGCATCAGCTTGCCAATTCTTCCATCTGACTAATGGTGCGCACTCCCCTCGTCTCATTTCTCGGTTTTTACATCCTAGATTACATTCCTCACGTCTTAGTCGCTCCCACCTGAGATACAGGCGGCGTCTCAGTGCTTCTGATACCTCTGATTCAAATGAACATGACATGTCTGCATCATCGAAATTAGACTATTGTATAAACAACAAGGTTGTATTGATATGACCAAGAAGAATAACTATTATGTACAGTTATAGTTAAACGTCTTTCTATATCCATCGCTAGAACTCATACATTGAAATACATGGAGAACTCTTCTCTTCCTACAGTGTAGGCCACGTTCTCACATTGTTAAGTCCTGTGTCTTACTGTGAGCTGGGGGGGGGGGATTTTAAATCCAAGAATAGGATTATGATGAGTGGAGGGGCACGTTTTCCTGTCAGCTATTTCCATTCTCCTCAGATCATTGCGGCTCAGGAGGAGATGCTGAGGAAGGAGCGAGAGCTGGAGGAAGCCCGAAAGAAGCTGGCTCAGATCCGGCAGCAGCAGTACAAGTTCTTGCCCAGCGAACTGAGGGAGGATGAGGGTTGATCGGTGTGAGTGTGCAGGATGTGCAGCACGCTGATGAGACTGTCTGATCACGGGGGGGGGAGATGCTGCCGATCTGTAATGGCGGCTTTGCCCTCATGTAACGGAGAAATATACAGCACTTGAAACAGGCCTGTTTGGTTTTAAAAAACAAGTGCCTGTGCTCTATCGTGTACTTGTGTGCGTGTATGTGTGTGTGTGTGCGTGTGTGTGTGTGACCTGCGTATGTATTCGTCAGTGAATGGCATTGACATTCTAATATGGAGAGAGTTGTTACAGTTGTCACTATAATCGAGGCCGTATGGTAAAGTCGTATGATAAAACTTTGTGAGTGTCACCGCGTCACAGTCACGAACTGAAGGCGTCACGTCATTGAATGTTTTGTAATCATCGAAGGGGTCGAGCAAAACCGAGGATATCTCTGTCAGACTAAGAGTCCATAGCATATATTCTATATTTAAAAACCTCAAAGGGTCAATAAAAAGGCAGGAAGGGGGATGCCTCATTTCACCACTGTCTTGCATGCACCATAACGTCTGTACATATCAACAAAGCTACTAACCAATGCAGTAGTATAGCAGAAGGGCACTTGTATTTTACTAATAAAAAAATGTGAACTTTGGGATTCGCCAGTATATCTTAAGATGTTTCAGATAATTTGATGTAGTTCAATTTAACGCCAATGTTCTAATACGAGTCTAAAATGTAAAGAGAGGCCGATAAAACATATTTATTCTGTACTGATATTTTAAAAGAAAGTAGTTTTTGTTAAACGTCAGACAGGTGTCATCCCGAGAATCTTGTCTAAATGTGACCAAATATGTCTTGCTGCTTGTACATAATGTTACACCATCCTTCCCCACCGGAGGGTGCTCACGTTCCCCTCATATCTACAGATGTAATGTTTTATGTTTACACTATTCGTCACCTTTGTTCTTCCTTTCATGAACACTGGCAAACGTCTCCTAACATCACTGCCCCGTCACGGTAAACGGCATTCTCATTTTCAAACCGACCGTCTATAGCAATATATTACACTGAATAATCTAGTGAGTTGATAATCTGCGCTGTTAGTGGAAAACGATATTTCGCTTTTAAGCTCTTGAATGAAACTGGATGCACTGAAACGGCTCACAACTTTACGCACTGATCAAGGCGACTTAAAGCTTCCATGATATTAAATATGTGACATTCTACAAACTTAAAGGAAAAGTTCTGATTTAAGAAGGTTTTTTTTTTTTTTTGGTACAATAATGTATAATATATATATGAAATTGTAAGCAGGTCATCTCCTCAGTCTGTCCATGCCAGTGTCCGATCTGCATTGTGTACTAGTGCCTTACTGGAGTCTGTCCTGCGAGCGGCTGAAGATCAGGCCTGGTTTGAGCCTGAGCCTTGGTCCTCTCTGGATCAGAACATTATGCCAGTGTTATACCCATCAGGGTCTTAATATACCGTCACCTAGTCCTTTGCCATACAATACAATGCCTTCGCTGGTGGCCTATCTGCCTATGCTACATTGCTGATACTACAAAGGCATCTGTGGATACCTTAGACCATAATAGAATACTAACACTAGACTGCATTCCGTGAGCATGTGTGCAATTTGTGTTTGAAGTTGAGAAATTGCTGAAATACCAAGTCTCTTAAATGTGGGACTGACTTCTTTGTTTCCTCGTTCAGTTGTCCAACCACTATAAAAATTCCATTTTTATCATTAAGTGTAAGACTTACCGTGAGCTATATCGTCTAACTGATTCGTCTGAGTGTTCAAAAGCAAATGGAACAAGCTGTTATGAATAGGTGTTGTGCTCTCCTTAACAGACTGCATTAGTTTTTTTTTTCTGATTTGATGCTGTATGTACGATATTTATCTGGTCACAAAAGTATTTTTTGTATTCGCCAAAAATAAAGAATTTCAAACAAACACAGTGAAGATTGTTTTTTTTTCTTTTGCATATTAAAATGAAGGCGTCAACCTGGAGGGTCAGCCACATGGGACACAGGGACTGATGGATCTTATTTTGTTCTGCAAGTAAGGGCTGTTAGCTCACCTGCACACAAGCATGAGCTTCCTCCCCATATTAGCATCCACAGTGCCACCTAGTGGACACTCGAGTGTATGTCCCAGCTACAACAATTAGAAAGGAACCAAGTCCCATATTCTCATTTGTTATTTTACTGGAACAATAGTAACTTTACCATCGTCTGTATAAAAATCTTAAAACGCTCAAACTTTGTTGTAGTTCACTCAAGATTACTTCAAAACAAATTGAAACTATGCACTCGGCTTCATACACGTAAAGGAGTTGACGTACTGAGATGATGTCATACTGGAATATTTCCAGCAGAGGTCAGCATTATCCTGCAGAGTTCAGTCGGCGGGGTCAGTGGATGTTTGGAAAAATGTGCTCTAGTGGTCTGATTGGCAAAGTTGGTCAGACCAAATATGGACATTTTGCATGAGCTTTTTTTTCTCTTCTTCTTCTTTGTTCCAGACTTTGAAGTATGCATCACTCTTTAAATGTTTTTGGTCAGGAATGAGAGACTCTTACACATTTTACCCACAAACAGAAAACTATTTGTAGTGCTGTTGAGAATTAGTAAGTGGAATAAAAAAAAAAGCAAACTTTAACATCGACTTTGCCTTTTCTCACTTTTTCAGCCACATTTTTTTACTCAAAACAAGTCCGGAGAGCACATGGGGGCCAGAGTGTGTAAAAGATTGTGTCCGGCAGAATACACTGAGACGTCCCTATGAACACCATATTTGGTTGTTGAAGAGTTTTGGTCTCATGCAGGGACAGGCAGCCACATAGTGCAGACGGGAAACTTAAGCCACGTGTCTGACTGGGAGTGTCCATCCACTACCCACCCACCCTCTCCCTGTCTCATGCCAGTCCCGAGGACCAAGAGGATGTTTGTCTGGTTAACTCTGGCGTTGATATCAAAACCTCAGTAGGTAATTGAGGTTAAGTAGCCGAGCTGTGGTCTGGTTGAGCTCTTACACTTCTTGCCATGAATGTCATGAATTCACACTAATTAGTAAATCATTCTTTTAAGGCTATAATCAGTTTGCATGTATTTATAGCTTATTTCTGCTAAATTGCTATTCGGAATAATGCTAGGGGCACAAGGGGCCAGGAGGATGAAAATACAAATGCACAAGGAAAAATACAAAGAATGCGGGTTGGAGTTTCTCATGCAGTCAGCAGCCTCGCTGCACACTTCTTTAACCTATCTATAGCGCCGGTTATTTTTTCCTTTTTGGTTCCTACAAGTTCCTGTTGCACCTCCTGCAAGCATGCATGTAGGTATGAACTCCAGATGCATCTTTTTCATCACTTGGTTTGGCGTCTCATCTATTTAACATGGCCGAATAAGAGCAGGCTCAATTTAAGCCTTTTCAGAAAGAGTTCACTTGAAGCCTGGAAAATGATTTCCAAAAGAGATCCAGTCAAGAGACAAACATTGTGCAGCACTGGTATCCTAAATGTCTTTTATTTGCTGTGTTGGAGGGTTTGTTTTGCAGTCAGTGCTGCTTGTGCTGTGCTTCAACCCCTCCACCTGGCAGCCATTTAGTTGAAGCTTTGCTCCATTCTCAAGTTCTCAGATTGAAGCCTTGTTAAGCCTCGACTAAACCAAATGACACTGGGTCAAAGCTCCGCTTTCATCATTCAACACCAATCTACAGCATGTTGACGCCATGAATGAGTAATGACTTGAGATAATGTTTGACATACATCCGTCTGTGGTCTTTGACAGGTCATAACATATTTGAATAAAAAGTTCTTGTTAAGCTCTGAGCCTTTATTCTTAATATCTGATTTTTTTGGCACACAAGTCATCTTTTGTCTATCATAAATCTACCGTGGATTGACGTGTATAGATTTCAGTACAGTAGATGAGGGAAGGTTTTTATCAGTATTACAAACAGCATGCGCCACAGCAAGCCAAGAATTTTCCAGCTGATAAAAGAATGGAATCCAGCATTGTTCATGGTTTGATTGCTTGTAGTTCAAGTTCCAGCTCAGTTTGTCAGGAAGTTCCACACCCAAACATGGTGTGGCAGAGAGAAGGCAGAACGCTGGGAGAGAATTACCAAAACCTCCAGGAAATGTGCAAGTTTCCCCTCGATGGGACTCTTGCTGCCTGTGTACGGTGTGTGGATTTCATGTAAACACACAACATTGGTAATGTAAAGCTCTGAGAAAGCAGGGGAATAAATACATTATGAAATATTGTTTTGACTTATAGCAGAGCTTCAACCAAAGAGAGTGAGGTCATTGTGGATGCTTGTTGTTTGTCCATTCTCACATTCCCCCCTCCTGTCGGCTCTGAAGTCCGGCCTCCTAACATAAACCTGAGAGACAGCAGCTGATGGATCCAAGAGAGTCTTTTCCTCAAGTGTGGAAGTCATGACTATTTTAGGTCATCAGCTGGGCTTCACAACTTATCCAGCGTTCGACCTCGGATTGATTGAGAATAGTAAACAACCTTTGGAGAAGACTTTCCTAACCGGTCTTTGTGCTCCGATTTCACACAGGTAAAAAACCTCATCTGAAGGATGCTTTAATTTCACATCTGACAAGCATTAATAAGAGGGAAGATTTTCTCACACCAAGTGGGGAGGACGGGATGAAATGAAAACCAAGTTTCCATGAAAAACGATACAGAGAGTCGGTCCCCTGTGCAAGTGCCCAGACAAATATCATAAGAGTTACATTTTGAAGGTCAATTTGCAGGAAGTGCTCCACATTCTGGCAGAACTCACCCAATTTTCATGATTGGTGTAAGTGTTGCCGGCACCTCCGCGTCTGTTGAGTGACTGTTTCTCCCATGACGGCACAGCAGCTTGGTTTAGCCAACATGTAAGGATGCCACAGTATTTCTCAGTCAGCATTGACAGCAGGGCTATATCGGGAGGGAGCTGAGACTTTAACTTGGGTGCTAAATTTGGACAAGTCAAAGAGTAACAGCAGGAATACCTGTTAAATGTTATCATTCGACACCCGCTCTTCCAAAGTAAGGCGCTTCACGAGATTTGCAGGTATTTTCTTACCTTTGCCCGCGCCTGAAACGGTGCTGAGAGCGAGCCGTGGAACAGGGCGAGCGTTTGTCTGGGACGGTGCTGCCGACTGGAACTGATCTGCAGTGGGATTTAAATTGTCTACAGTGAAATGCAACCCTGGTCCATCCAACCCCTCTGTCTTAATAAGGAAACTGTGCTCAACGCTCGCTAGTTGACAGGCTACATTTCTGTAAAGAACTTCGTACTTCACTCCTTTTGGGTCTCTCAGTCTTGTGGCCTCCACATAGTAAAGCTGAATAAACACCCCACTGAAGGCTCAACAGATTTTTCTCAACACGGATGCCAATTTCTTGAAGGGATTTAGTGTGGGTACAGCCAAACTGATTACTCAATGCGACTTTATCCGTACAACTGTGTGTTACATGGACAGTCTGTCTGTCAGCGGGGGTGCAGCTGGAGATCTCAGGCTCACGGAAACACATAAAATTGGACTCCAGCAACCATTTAATAGTACGTTCTAATATGATTTTTTTGGGCCGTTGTCAGCGAATGCACAGACCTTAGAATCATCCTACACCCCCATCACATTTTCTTCTCAGGTTAATTTACTTAAAGGCACACAATGTCAGAATCTAAACCGACTTACGTCTCATATTTCGGACTCCAAACCACTAGGGGGCAGCAAATAAATAGAAGGGGTTGTCCACCTCGATTGTACAGAGAATGCTAAGTTCCTTAGACATGAGCCCTAAGGGGAATCCCTCTATTTAAGGAGATTTAGTTTAATGTAGTGCGTCGTACACTGAGTACACAGAGGAAGATAGTGTAGATCAATGTTATTGAATTACAAATTCAGAGATAGGAATGAAGTGAGATGGCTCACTCGCTCGCTACTCTCATACACTATATATGCAGTTCAATTATTTTTTTTATAGATAGTGTAGTTACACAGAGCTGTACCTTAGGAGGGGGAAGCAATATAACCACATCGCAGGCACATCACGTCCCCCACTTCCTGAAAATGAGAGAAGGAATGGTATATCTTCCGAATTGGGTTTAAAAATTGCTATGATTATTATTCATCCTGAAACTTCCAGAGTGCTCCCAGTGTCCTCTGCAGCATCTCCCTCCTCCTATGATTTCCTCCAATTGCTCCTGTTTGACGTCACAGATTCCACCGTGACTAACAGAGAAAACTCTGCAGGAGACGTCGTCTCTCACGCATTCCAGCCATCGGTATTCATTCTCCCATTCCTTCCTTTATTTTTGTGATCTCTTTTATTTCATGGGCGGACCATGTTAGAAGTTGGATTTGCCAATTTTGTAATCGCAACTGTCAGGTGTATCGGAGGGACTTAGAGGACGGGAAATACAATCTCTGAGAGTGTAGTGTTAAACATAACATGACAGCAGCAGGATTTGTCTCATCGGATTATCTTCCCCACATAGAGGCACTGAATTGACTCAAAAATACAGATTGAATTTGTCCCATATCAGCTGAACAACCATCACTAAGAGGGGATCTGGTCCCCGACACCACCTTTCAGCCACTAAGATCCCTGGCAGCCAGCATAACACCCAGCCACACCTTGACTCATGTGACCCTAAGAACTCCCATTATGGCCGGATCGGTTGACAACTCACATGTGACCTCGACGACTTTCAACATGTTAACGACTCCACAAGAGTATAAATACTTGACTGGTGGAATTTCCACCAGTCAACCAGAAGTGAAGAAGTATATAAGATGAGATGTGCCCGCTTGGCTGTGTGTACTACTCTGCTTCACAGCTAGAGATACTTTATCTTGAATTTACTTGACTAAAGGATCCTTATACTTCTTCCACCATCGGCCTTTCCCATTCATGTGACGGGATTGATGACTTTTTCTTTCGGCAGCCTTGAACCATAATTACCCTCCAATCTTATCGTACTGTATATTGTTATCTCAGAAAGCTGAGGCCTCAGGGCATGAATCAACTAGACCGCACCAGATGGATTTCTATTTATTCTAGTGTCTACACATTCGGGCAAATGTTATACAACTGACTTTGCTGTTTTACCTATAACTCCCAAACTGCACAGGGAGTCTGAGCCTGACTGGAAAATTGTCAAGGGGCTTCTGATCAAACAAAAGGCTGCAGACAGGCTTTCGGTGTAAGAATGCAGGTGCCGCAGAGCTGTGGCTTCCTTGGGAATTCCTCCCTTTGGAGAGACCACTATGACCCACTCCCAGTCTGAAAGCTTTCAAATAGCCACTCAAAACCACACTGGAATGTCTCATCACCCCAGTTTCTCACACACGCTCTACATTATGGCTTCCCTGCAGCCAAGCCATGGTCATTTCTGTGGTTCACACACACGGAGTTCTTCAAATTTAGAAAAGAGAAAGTTGTTTGTTTACTAAAAGTGGTCATGCACGCGTTTCGACGGGGATTATTCTCCCCTCAGATTGTGGTTGCAAATATGCAAACAGAACTATTGTATTGCCGTAGAAGTGCAGCATCTTGCCGTTATTTCCTCTCCTCTCTTCCTCCACAACTGTAACAGGGAGAACAGTGGCTGAGCAGAAAGTGCATACCAAGAAGTTTTATAGCCCTTTGGAATGGAAAGAAATATCGGGTACGTCTTTGGACCTCACAAAAGGCCCCTGCAACTTAGCCCTCTCCTCTGTCTCCTCTGCCTCGCTTTACCAGAGAGCCCATATATGGACACATGTATGAAAGATTCTCCCTCCATGTGCAAACACGGAAACTTCTAGCCCTGGAACATGAGGGGCTAATGATTGAAGGCAAATATTTAAAGGGCGCTGTCAAAAAGATGCTGGGCAGCTGTGAGAAACAAAGCCTGTGCGAATGAGCAGCAATATTAGGCTGCGAGAGGGGAAGCTGTTAACAATCACAAAACAAAAGGACGGTCAGTGGTTGGATTTAACAATTTTTAGCCCAATGGATTCCTGAAAGAGGGTTTTTTCTGAGGAGGACACAACTCTGATGCTGCGTAATGGAACACTTATCTCAAACTGGGAGAGGTTCAAGCTTCCTGTAAACATTCATTCACTCCTAACTTATCTCTTAGTTTGCCCTGTGTACAAATAAACACCATGAAAGCGCCAAAGGTCTTTTACCAAACTGAAGCCAGATTCATGTAAAAAATGTCTGATATACATTTAATTTTTTGCACTACAACGGCATTATATTGTGTTTTTTTTTTTGAGAATTTCATTTAACACAAGGATTCCGTGAGTTCTTCATGAGTTTGAAATGAATCGTGACCGTTCCCCTCGAATGATCCCCCTCCTCCTCCCTTTCCAGTCGAAGCTCACTGAGCAGCATCAGATACGGCCGACATTCTTGCTTCGCTGTGTCCCCATCTGTCGGAGAGGAACACAAACAAACAGTCTGGGAGGAGCCCTGCGGAGGCCACAAATATTCCTCCATAATGACTTATACCCACATTTAGTGTGCAGCACCGGAAGTCTTTCAGTATTTTTGCTTCATAGCTCAGCTTTCTCTCAGTAAGTCACGGCTGCCTGTACAGCGTCTTCTCGAATTTCCTTTTCCTAAGTGCATTCAAATTTTAGACATTTTACTATGACTTTGACCAAAATATCAGTGTAACAGCACAATTTGAACTGGAAAATACTCCTTTAGACATTCAAGGTAGGAATTATCCAAGTAGACCATAAACACAGTCTCGGTTTCCCTTCAAATCCAGCCTCACCATGCACTGTTGTTTTTATAAAACCCAACAACACCGGAGAGATTGTGCCCCATTCTTGGCATGTTGGAAATGTACAACAACAGTCTGGGGGATGACAGATCCTTTCCTTTAACAGCACCTACTTTTACTGCGGCAAATACTTGGCAAGATGCTCACAATGTTCAATGGAGCACCTGCAGCTGAAAAATGTGACCTTCATACCCGAGGAATTTGACTCCTGGAATGACTGTGCACGTGTGTGGTTAAAAAACTGTGAATTACCGTGCTGCCACTTTCCTTAATTCGAACAGAAAGTTTCGGGGAAACGTGCGTGTGATTTACACCCTTAATGACGGATTTATCACCGGACACAACTGGGTGTCTTAATGTGTCACAGCCGTACTGCAACTTTCCGTCATATAAATACTGTCGCTGTCCCTGAGCCCTGGTAGTGGTAAGACGTCCACTTGTACTCACTTATATACCCGTTCGGTTCCTATGACAACCGTTATATGTCAGTGGAACATTACTTTGAACAAACCCAACAGCGATAGGGTATCGACCGGGCTTGAGTTACCGCTGGGAGTGCACCCTGACACGACCCCCTCTATTTTTCTCCTATGGTTAATGATTATGTCCCTGCATGGAGCTATCTAATCCCAGGGGTACGGTCAGAAAGAGCCAAGGATATCTCTCTATATATATCTGGGCCATGTCTGCAGAAATCTTCAGATGGCGTTTGACACGGAGCTTGGCAACACTGTGCTTCTCAGGGTTTCACTCAAAGGCTGAGCACTGAACTGAACCTTCCTTCCTTCAGTGGACCTCGAAGTTCAGTGTCAGTTTGCAATTAGCAGCATAATAATGAGGAATAACCACACACTAGTCAAAACCGAAAAAAGATATGAGCTTTTTTCCATTAGAACGGCAGTTTGACTCGGCGACGGTAGAGGCTGGGAAATTGTGTTTGTAGTTCAGCAATATTTTAGCCCTCTACCAAGGGTCTGCTTCGGCAAACGTGATTTCAGGCACAGCAGCCAAGTAAAGCTCAGCTTTCCCTGAGCAGCAACTGAGTAGAACCGGACATTCCACGTACAGGATGGGTTGTCACAGCAGGCCTTACAGACTACAGTAACTATTACACTAGATATTTTTATAGCTATTTGATGAAACGGCAGTTTCAAAAATAATTTTAATGGTACAGAGAATCGTAAAAGGGAGACTGGTGGTTCTTCCATTTCCACTCTGCAAACGCTTGTTATTGCACTGTGTTACATGAAGGAACAAGCCGGGACCGTACCTGCCGCTCATCACTCAGTGTAATACTAGACATTAGCATCTGCAATTGATCTGCTGTGAGTTTAGATGGAGTGACAGCAAGTCACGTCTGACCTGCCACGGCTGGTCTGAAGGTCACAGTGATGACATCAACCATAAGAACAATGGATGTCACAGTGGGACCAAAGGCTCCTCTCCGTCCCAATCATGTGTCATCATCACTGACACGCATGTTGCAAGTAGTGCGGTACTCTCCCCATCGGCACATCAACAGAATTAGATGCACCAGCGTCCTGTAATTACCGCTTGGGCCAGAAGAGGCCAGCGTTGCTCTGCAAAATCTGCATTATGCTGCGTTAGTATGCAGATGATTTAATGCTTTTTCTTGCAGCCCAGTCACAATATAATGTCAATGAATTTCAATCAAACTGTACATGTCAACGTTTCTTACATAGGTGGCAGAGTTGGGCTGATGGATCTTGTCTTGATGTAATCTTCTATTTTTAACAACTTTAACTGAAGCAATAATGTTTTTCTGGCAGTAAACAAGTGTTTTTTCCCCGTTGCAACAGGCTGTGCTGTCAAAACATTACGAACGTACTTATCTGCGGTTTCTAGAAAAACACAATGCCAACTTTTTGTTCTTGTGACTCGGTTTGTTCTCTGGCACCGTATTGCTCCTTATGTTATTTACTCATCACGAATGTTTACATGCCCTCGGAGTTGTCTCATGTTTTAATCCGCTTCTGCGTGCTGTAATTAGGACAACTTAATGTTTTTAACCACGGCTGCCATAAAATATCACATGGAGAGGAAGTAACGCCAGTGAAGTGAATGTGAGTATGACGCTAAGCGTCTTAGTGCAACTGTGTCGCACAGCTGTCGCCCCCACATAGACAACTGAATCAGGATTCCAACATGCCTCTCAGATCTGGCCATTGAATGGACAACAGTTTTGTGTTTTTCATTACCAAACAAACTGTAAGTTGTAAATGAAGCGCTCAGGAATATCTGTGTCAGCTGTTTGCCACATATAAGGGTGAATTTGTAGAGGATACTTGAATGAGCTCATGCTTTCACTGTTTCTTAGAGTTGGAGCCTTCTGACGATGATACGATAAAAGTTTCGGGACGGAAAGAAGTGCAGCAATAGCAACACATTTAAAGGGCAGCACTCGATCCTGAATGTGGTCCACATGCTTTTATATGCTGTTGTGGGTTGTGGAGGAATAAAGAAGCATAATCTTTTTCCAACGGGCTGAAAATTATATGCCTGCAGATTTTCTTTTTTATTTGATGAAAAGAAACTCTCTCTGGAGCTGTGGTGGTTTTACAGAAATCAACCGCAGCTTTAAAAAAAAAAAATAGTACAAAGGACATAATTGGGATTTAAAAGGAATACAGAAATATCAATTTACAAAACAAAAGTGCTTCACATATGCTGTTTATCTCAATGCCAAACAATATAAATAACATACAGTATACTGATTAATGTCTACAATCAATTTCTGAACACATAATTAATAGTAATGATAATAACTGGAAATGAAACAATGTTTTCACTAAAGTTTACTATTTTAAATTGATATTCTCAATTGATTTTTGCACCTTTACCTTGTTATAGTCAAATCTGTGAAACAAATTAGATTGATTTAGTGATTTAATTGTCTTTAGTTGCTCCATCAACGTGGAACTCAACCAATGAGATCACAAACTGCTGCTCTGTCACATAAATAAATAAAGACTGCTTATTGCCGTGAGGACAACAATTAAGAGGAAACTGTTTCCTTCACCAGAATTGTTCTGTGAGAGGAGAGAGAACAGATGCTGTAGGTGTTAGTGCCGTACGACTGCAGTATTTATATATTCCATTGGGATGAAAGTTGGAACACACTTTCAATAACATTCAAAATGAGAGATTTGCGACTGCTGTCATCAAAGCAAAGCGTATTGAGCCCTGGGCTATTTTCACTGTGCCAATATCTTAAGGAAAGCATCATAATTGTGCTTATTTTCGTTCCCAGAATGCCACAGCAAATCCAGCACGCCATCAGAAAACCTCCCCTGAGTCCATTAAGTCTAAACGCTGTTTAAGACGGTTGAGATCAAATTACAAATCAAGATTAACAATGTTTTTCCTGCAGACGCAGTAAGCCTATGATATGAAGTCTTAGTAAGATATTTACTTGGTATACACATGAATAACATTAAATAACTTCATTCAGTTAAAGGAATTGTGACCAGTCTGTGACAGAAGCAAGCAGGAGTGAGGCCAGAATTGTAACCAGTGTTCCCAGTGCCAATCACAATTAAACCAATGTCGGCCTATTAGAACGTGGGCTTCCCTGAAGATTATCAAACCCCGAGTGTGCTTGTCACTCAGTGTGAGTTATTTAAGTCCTGTGTCCGAAGCCAAGGCTGAAGCCTGAATGCCTTCAATTATAGAAAAGTAAAATAATTACTTTTAATTAATAATTCCACCATTGTGTGTGAGGTTTTTTTTTTAGGTGTCACTCCAATAATTTATAAAACAGCCTGAGCAGGACAAGAATTATTTTGGGGGGGACATATCTTATGTCATCAGGCTTTGGACTCCTGCCACTGTGTCTTGGATCTATATGACAGACCCAGACAGGTGGTCGAAATAGGAGTCAATCCTAAAAATATCCTGGAGTATCATGTTGAAGACCAGAAGCCACTGGTGTGGCCTCAATCACCAACCTTGTGCTTTTCATACATTATCAGCTCATTGCGTGTTCATTTCTTAAAGTATCAAGTATTATATAAGTTGGTTCCACTATTAACAATAAATGTATGTTTTTTTTTTTGATTATAATATAGATTTCAATATATTCTTGACACTGAACTCCTTCAAGTTAAAAGTTCCTTTGCTAAATTACATTCTCTGTGTTTTTAAAGCAGTTTTATCAAATGTAAATCAGTGGCTGGTCTCCTGTAATGGAGGTTTTCAATCCCCTCCTGCTTGGCCGGTGCTACTCTGTCAGTCAAATGACACATCAACAGTTTACAGGGAGGATCATTATCAGGTAGACACTTCTCTAAGGCTGTGAACAATGCCTGTATGGACTTGCATGGCTTACCAGAGGCATCTCATCTCACATAGCACAATAGCCTCGAGCTACCATATAAAATTTATTCCCACACACACACACACATACACACACACATACACACACATACACACACACACACATACAAACAGTGTGTAGGCCGGTGCAACTGTCATTGAAGCTGCCTGTGGTCCAAATCTCAGTCTGGAATCAGAAAAGTGAATTAATATATACAACAAACATGTATTATTGGATGCAAATTAAGACACAGAGAAGTCATCATGCAGTTTTTACATGAATTCATATATCAAGGTAAACCCAACAGCACATTTCAACCAGAGCTTTAATGATGCTCATCCATTTAGAGAAGTTCTTCATCTCCATCTTCTCTGCGCATTCAATGTCTTCTATTACATTCTCATTAGGAGGGCTTTCCGTGGGAGCTGCTGGCTTGTCCATTACATCCCATATAAAGGCGTATCAGAAAGTCAAATGTTTGAAAGGAACGAATCGCTGAGCAGAGCCATCCAAAGCGCCGCAGCGCCCGCACACGCCTCCTCCAAAAAAGTATTGGATGTCCAAAGGAATCCAGTGAGCCCCCCTTCAAAGTACATATTTGACAGGGCGCAAAGAGGCAGAGCTTGCACTCCAGCTTAGCGTTCAGTAAGGCACAGACGCCCCGGCCCCTCTGCAACTCACTCCTGGGTTTTCATTTGGACGTTTTTGTTGAGAACAGAAATCAGCAGCCATGGACGCCATCAAGAAGAAGATGCAGATGCTCAAGCTCGACAAGGAGAATGCCTTGGACAGAGCTGAGCAGGCTGAGTCAGACAAGAAAGCCGCAGAGGACAGGAGCAAACAGGTTCTATTTTTATTTTGTGGAAAAATTCCCAAAGATACATAGAAAAAGCAGGAATACAAGTGGCAGAATAAAAATGTACTGCCCCTTTAAATGGATCGCCTTCTAAATATGGATTAATTGCTTTCAATGGATAATCCCAAATGAAGATCCAATTAAGAATAAGTCACCTTTCCTGTTTGTTTTTGGTTGTTAGAAATCCTCCTCTCAACAATTGGTTAATGTAAAGATAGTTTAGGGAATCATATTGTACAAGTTAAATAACGCATGCTTTATGCCTAATGATATACTTGAGAAATGTTTATTCCACACAGTGTTTAACCTGATAATGTCTTCTATATGCATGTATAGCTAGATGACGAAATAAGAGAGTTGGAAAAGAAATTGCGTGTTACTGAGGACGAAAGAGATAAAGTGTTTGAGGAGTTCCAAACTGCTGAGGAAAAGCTGCTGACCGCTGAGGAGGTCGCCACCAAGGTATCTGATCCTGACTTGCATGGTCTTCCCTAACTTTTCTCTTTCTCCTGTCCTCTTTTCTTCTCTCCTGTCCTGCGTGCTCTTGCGCCTGTGCGCGCTCACGCGACTCCTTCTCCCTGCTGATCACCCTCTGACACTGTCCGCACTGAAACTCGCCTCAGCTTGAGGACGATTTGGTAGCTCTGCAGAAGAAGCTGAAGGGAACTGAGGATGAGCTGGACAAGTACTCAGAGGCTCTTAAGGATGCCCAGGAAAAACTTGAGCTTGCTGAGAAGAAAGCCGCCGATGTAAGTAAGGAAGGGGTTCACAAACGGCACCATTCCTGCACCACGCTTTCTCACACCTTCTCTCATTCCTGGCACTCTTTCAAATGATTTCCATCACGGATGAGTAGGTCTTGCACACCCGCTCATCCTACACAATTGATCATCAAGATCCAAATGCACTTTTGGATCTCAATTAATGTTGAGCTCTCTATTTTGTCAGTGATCCAATGCCCAACCACTTACATGTCAGCCCAAATAAGATAACGATCTGTTTAACTCATACACATATACACACCTTTTTTTTTATTGAATTTCAATTCAATAAGACAAATAGAAGCAGTAATAATCGTACAGTGTTCAGAGCGTTCAAGCCTTCCAGTCTTATGAGTCTTGGCTGCAGAAGGATTTTTCTGCGTAAAATGAGAAGTTGCCTAATGTGCAGTCTTCCAAAGAGCACAGAGAGCAAGCGCCTGGATAAATATAGCCTGCTTCTTTATATGGTCAGGATGGAGCTGCGGGCTGCTCTCTTTGCTTACCACGGGGAAAAAAAAACACAGTTTCCCACAATGTCCCAGTATAATAATAAAACAAAGCTCATCATAACAACATTTTCATAAATGACCCCTTAACCAGATAACGCTCGTGCTCTTTTTGTTTAGTTTGGGGCATTTAAGAGGTCGCGAGCTGCTTGGGACCAAATCACTCATAAGTATTTTTTCAAAGACAAAACAGTCTCGTTAATGTCCGAATCAGGGTAACAAGGTCAAGTGCGGCAGACAAAGATGTTTGCTCCCAAGAATTAGTCAAGCTGTCTCTAAGGAAAATCCCCTGTAATAATCCTTTAATTGGATCCATCCGGGGCGGTGTGAGTGCACGGTGTAGTGAGTCATATATACAGAGCTATATACAGAGCTATATATATATTTATATATATACATATAAATATATATGTAAACATAGCTCTGTTAGTCCGCCACAAGCAGGCTTATCCTGAACATTTAGTGTGTGTTCGTCATCACAGGCATTGTGTCTATTATCAATTGAAATTCCCAAAATGTATGTAGCAGTAAAACCCATGTAACTCTTTAAATTTTAGATGGATTTCTGACATATTTATCTTCAGCTTGTAATTACATGAAAACGTCTTAAAAGACCAAATCTATGCCGCTCCGAGTCGACCGGCAGATGGCGCTGTGGCTCTGTTGGTCCGCTGCAGACAGGCTGATCCTGCACAGGCTGTGTTCGTCATCACAGTCTGGCATTGTCGCGGTTATCAATTAAAATACACAATTTATTATCTTATTTCAAAAGCATCCGATTAACCATACCGTAATGCTTTGTATAACGATAATATATATTTATTTTATTTTTTGTTCATCATTTTACAATGAGCAGCACTTCCTGGACAATACCAGACATTGCAGAGTGCGTCTCCAGAAAGCTCGCGCGCCGCTCAGCTAGTCCTCACGCAGCTTTGAGATCTCAGCCCGAACAAGGACGTCAGTTGTCTCGGGGGAAACGGTGACACAGTTTATAGTCTCGTCTTGTTTATTGTATGTGCGAGTAAAGTATGGCTGGAGCTACATCGCTGGACGCGATCAAACGAAAGATCAAATCCTTGCAAGGGCAGGCAGACGTTGCTGAAGAGAGAGCCCAGAGATTACAGCATGAGCTGCTTGCGGACAGGAAAGCCAGGGAGCAAGTAAGCACATTTACCCTACAGCCGGACAGGAGCTGCTTAACAATCGCACTGTGTAGTATTTCCCGTGTTCCCCTCACCTATAGTTTGAATTGATCCGCAGTGAGATAACTGATAAGTTCCACCGCAGCGCTGCAACACTGAGCTTCAGTTGGCTCGATGCAGTTTCAACACAAAGTCCTCTGTCTGTCTGTCTGCCTGCCTGCCTGCTGCGGGCTGGTTAGTCGACAGCTTCTGGTTTATAATTGGTAACGTTAGGCCGCTGATGCACAAGTCAAAGCGGTGGAGCGATCCTGCTCCACTGGTTCAGTTGCATCTCGTGTTGACGCACTTCGCTGCAACTGTCTGATTCAAGATGCTTCTCCTTTAAGTTTCATATCATTTAGTCTACGTACATTTGAATGCATCATTAGCATCAACCAGGAAGTTCATTCTAAAACTGTGGCAACATTTAAGGTGGCAGTGAGCTTCTGCTCTTTGACTTGCCCTAATAAGGACAACAGGTCTTCACAGCGCGAGAGATTGATTTCTTCCCCCCTTGTGAACACACCAGTAGTGATGTAGACAGGAAATAAATCCTCCTGCAGCGGCTTATACTGTCTGTCTCAGGCTCAGTCTGCCTGCTCTTTTTTTTTTTTTTTTTATTCATTCATGTAGTCTACAGATTTGATTTCCGGCTGTTAGTTGTTTTAAATAAAGTTGGTAAATTCGTTGTTACAACATGAGATGCTTCACCTTTTAAACTGCGACCTGAAACACCCTGAAACCACCTCTTCAGCTCCTGAAAGGGCTTGTTGTGGTCGCCCGTCGATCATTTTCTGCACAGTCACTTGCTGAACACACCAACCAGCAGAAAGAAGCTGTTGTCGAGTATCACATCATTATATCGCGCCACAGAAATGCTTTAGAAAAAAGAATACGAATATCTTCTGGGGCTGATATGTAAGTGTCAGGTGCATTGTAACGTCATTCCGGTTGTTCGGGTCTCAGACGGTGACACACCCTGACTTGCTCCTCTTCTCTTCCTAGGCTGAGGGAGATGTCGCTTCCCTTAACAGACGTATCCAGCTGGTTGAGGAGGAGTTGGATCGTGCCCAGGAGCGTCTGGCTACTGCCCTGACCAAGCTGGAGGAGGCTGAGAAGGCCGCAGATGAGAGCGAGAGGTGGGTTCTTTAGAGCATCTCTTTCCGTTGAGGTGGCAGGGGATGAATCAGCAGTGCAGCTGTGTCACAGTCACTTTGTATAAAGTACAAGCAGCACATTTGTTCAGACATTTCACTGTCATACCGTGCGCCAGTCATTTCCTATCATGCACCACTGTGCATTATATCCAGGCTCACTGGGGGGACTGCAGACGACCTGCAGAGTCTCAGCTCCTGATCCCCCCTCAGTTCCCATGGAATCCTACACACGTTGATGATAGGCCTCAGTACAATATGGCTAATGTTTTGGAGAATAGTCCACTTGGGACCCATCCAGTACCTGAGGTCGCTGAGCCCATTTCTATCCTGTGAATCTTCGTCTGGGTTGCCTATGAGGGCCCGAGCACCAACCCAGTTAAATCCCATGTGTGCCCACCTTGGAAGTGTCGGCCGGGCCGTTGACTCTTTGTCTTCTCCCACAGAGGCATGAAGGTCATTGAGAACAGGGCCATGAAGGACGAGGAGAAGATGGAGCTGCAGGAGATCCAACTGAAGGAGGCCAAGCACATTGCTGAGGAGGCTGACCGCAAATACGAGGAGGCGAGTTCTTGCCGCCAAATACTTCTTAAACACCCGACATGCAGTTTGCTCATTCGATGTTGTCAAACTGTAAATGTTTGACAGACAGTGATAACACGTGGATATGCTAAGCTATGCTATGCTGCAACTACAGGTGGCTCGTAAGCTGGTCATCATTGAGGGTGACCTGGAGCGTACAGAGGAGCGCGCTGAGCTGTCAGAGGGGTAAGACGTCCCACCTTTACATCCATCCGCACTTTCTTGCATGTCCGCTGGCCTCTTAACCGTTAACCTTTTACACAGTAATACACAATGCAAGTATAGAACTTGTTTTCCTTTTTGAGCAGCGGGCCTTGTGTTCTTATTGTATCTGCTGATTATTTGCATGCTCTCCCTGGTTGGGGTACGGCTTGC
Organism: Macroramphosus scolopax; assembly: GCA_901007825.1. Classification (NCBI taxonomy): domain Eukaryota; kingdom Metazoa; phylum Chordata; class Actinopteri; order Syngnathiformes; family Centriscidae; genus Macroramphosus; species Macroramphosus scolopax. The sequence continues at coordinate 31,042 of CAAKHC010018775.1, forward strand.
AAAACGACACGCCACACCCACTGACAGGCAATGTCGGAGAATGGATGCTGAGCTAAGAGTTTTGGAGCAAAGCATGAAATCACTAAGCTCCTCAGTGACACAGGTACTATAAACAAAGACTAACTCACACATATCACCTTTTTGAGAAGTGTCTCTTCCCACTTTCATTCATTCACGCTGCAGGATGAAACATCTGCTTTGCTCGCTGTGCTTGTTCTTTTCCTCTTCTGTTCTATGTATTAGAGCTCTTTCACTCTAACAAGGCAGGGACTGTGCAAGATTAACGCCTCATATTGAAGTTACCAAATTACTCACAGCTCCTGGTTTGAGTATGAAACGTTTGTATTCCTTCATTCCTGCTCTGTTAAGGCACTTTTAAGAGGTTTGGGAATCCCAGCTCATTTTATCCCTGTAGTTCTTATTTATCTTGTTTCCTCTCCCCCCTCTTTGTTGCTTCCCCTCCACCTGTTTCGTGTCTTTCTGGTTCTGCCCATCCTTGTTTTGCCTCTTTGTCCTTTCCCCCCCACCCCCACTTCTTGTCTGTTGCACTGTATCCCTCTTGTCTGACACACCAGCAAATGCTCTGAGCTTGAGGAAGAGTTGAAAACTGTGACCAACAACCTGAAGTCACTGGAGGCCCAGGCTGAGAAGGTGAGTGCTGCCGTCCGGCCGACTGCATGCTGTCATATGCCTGAGCTCCCTGGTAGACTGGGAGGACAGGGAGCAGAAGACCCCAGGCATCTGGATCTCTTCTAGTCTTAATTCCATGATACATGAGTCTATGCATGGTACCAGTTTCCAGTACGCCATCAGTTCCACGCCCACATGTCTGACTCCAGTCATTGTTTGTGTCCTACAGTACTCCCAGAAGGAGGACAAATACGAGGAGGAAATCAAGGTCCTCACTGACAAGCTGAAGGAGGCAAGTTTCATAATTTATCATCTGGTTGTTCCGGGATGATTTATAAAAGCCACAGCTGCTGTATCACACACGGACTCATAAATCTGTCGCTCCACCACAGGCCGAGACTCGTGCTGAGTTCGCTGAGAGATCAGTAGCCAAGCTTGAGAAGACCATTGATGACTTGGAAGGTATGTTTTTTTTAAACCACGCCCACAAAGCCCACTCTGAATATTTGGAGTGCTCTTTAAGAAGTCGCTCCGGGCTCCTCTTTGCTTTATTCTTGACCTCTGCTTTCATTTTAAACTCATCTTGGCTCTTCCTCTGATATCATATTCTGCTGTGTTGTACTTTAAAAACTTTATTTAGACGAGTTTGTGATCCAAGATGGATGTTAGTGTTGTCGTAGTGGAGTCATTCTGTGGTGAATAACGTCCACGAGGAGGTGCATCCTCATGGCGCTGAGGAATCTGCCTCCCTCTCTCACTTTTGTTGCTCTTCCATTCGTATCATTTTCTGGTGTAACGTTTGTTTTTCCCCTTTTTTTCCACTCTCTCTCTCTCACCTCTTTTCATCCTCGTCTGTCTCTTGTCACTTGGTCTGAATGCTTCACCTCCTTGTCACGTGCTCCTCCACCTTCGCTCCGTGTCACTGCCACCTCCCCCCCCCTGCACCACCAATAGATGAGTTGTATGCCCAGAAACTGAAGTACAAGGCCATCAGCGAGGAGCTGGACCACGCCCTCAACGACATGACTTCCATGTAATTTTTCAACCAGCTGTGCCTGCTTGTTCCGCCGTTTCCCTTCTCTCCTTACCTCCCCGTACACAGCCGCTACACCCCCCCACCCCGACCCCCCCTGTCTGTATTAGATAGCCCCCATCATGAGTACATCCGATGCTGTTGTGTTTGTATCTTAAACATTTTAATGCTAAGATAGTCTTAAAAGCGTGTGCGTCGTGTCTTGAAGTAATAACGACAACTCACTCAAAGTGGCTTCTTCTTCCACTTTGACCGTGTTCCCTTTGTATCAGCATCCTTACAAACACTCCACGTTTGTAACTAAGTAATATTATGCATGGAAAACGAATCAGCATGTTCTAAATGTGTTCAGCTAAGCGATCTGTGAGTCGTATTACTTTTTAATCGAAAAAGTAACTGTGAGTTTAGCGTGACGATATCTAGAGTGCCCTTATTTCAAATTCTTTGTAATTTCCCATGATGCTGTGACATCATAGGCCATGCATGCAAGTTATCTGCTGACCTGAGGTTGACTGTCGGGTGATGCTGGTTCACCCACAGTAACCTTCGGTGTTTCACCTAGTCCTCTACTAACCTGGTCTACTTCTGTCGAGAAGAAAGGCCCGTTGTGTGTTTTGTGAGGTTCCCTTTTTTGCCCTGTCGCCGCACCAGTTGAACGTCAACACGGAAGTTTAGCATCGCTCTCACAAGCTGTGCAAAACAAACTTTTTGCCCCTCAAACATTCGGCCAGTCTGTGGGAGAGTTTGTTCAACTTGTCAGCGTGTCCTTCCTCACAATGCACTTCCATTGTGCATTGTGCTTTTCTGTCGTGAGTGCCGTGGATCTGGTGTTCATATGCACATCTCAAATTCCCGTTGGTCCCGCGCCGTGCTCCTGGTTCACCATACTTCTTTTCTCCCGCACAGATAAATTGTTTACATCCCATCAAAGACGCCTCCTGCCGGCTGAGCGGTATCTGTCTGCTCTCTCCAGCCTTCACTCCATTTTCCCTTCCCTCTCTCCGTGCTTTCCTTTCCTCATGTCTCCAACCTCATGTCGAAGTTCATTAATCCCATCTCTTGTACAGAATCCTACAACCTTTCTGCATTGTGTAAAAAATACAAATAAACGTCCTTCCTTCTATGTAAGCTGTATTTCTTTTACTCCTTTTCATTTCTATTCATTTTAACGTGGCTCCAGTAAAACCAGGACGCCTGGATTTTTCAGTGATGTATTTATTTTTTAATTTCTGCATCAACACGCCATTACCCTGCTTTCCCTGTCGTAGCATCACCAATCTCAAGGGATGTTCTTAGTCTGCTTAGAGTATTGTTCTCTGAGGCTGAGGTATTAAGGATATCACAGGAGTGCTGAACGCACAGCACTTAGAACATCCGCAGGTACTTGATTGAAAGCTGAGCCAAGTTCTCGTAACGTATGACACTGATGCATGCAAGCACTTTTCACCACTCAGCACTGTGAGAGAGGAATCTTGCTCTGGAAGGGTTTGGAGAATTGAAGGATACATTTATGGTTGAAGATTATGGTACAGTAGAGAATGGTCGGAGTACAGAACAGTATGTATAAGATGTGTTTAGCCTAATCTGGTTGCTGGAAATATTGGAATGCGACGGATTGAGAAGCAGATTGTTTGACTCTCTATTGCGATATCAGTGATTATGTCACCTGGGCTTTGTATGATAAATAGTATCCTGTCCCGAATCTGAATAAATATAAAATACACACCTTGTGAGTCTTTTTATGGAAGTGCTTCAGACCCTAAACAAAAAAAGAAAAAGAGAATGTTTGAGTAATCTCCTTGTGTGCTTTGAGACTGCAGAGTAATAGTTGAGCAACATCCTTCCAGGATAATTCCAGTATAATCTTTCCCCTTCCAACCTGGGTCGTTTTCCCTGTGTTTGGGTCAAATGATTAACAGAGTGACTAATATCAGTCACGCAAAACCTGCTGACAAACGCAGGGCGGTAACCTGGGTGCACTTACTAGATATTTATAGACATACTGTTAATAGTAACCAATATTTTTCTGTCTCCTTGCCACACTGTCAAACTTTCATTATGAGGTTCCTTTTTAACCAATCTGGGTTGACCCTCCTCATCCTCAGCTTTCACTCTGCACTCCTCCCTTTGCTTTACCTGCTGCAGACCAAAACATGGAGACTCGCTCTGAAATAAACAACATACAGACACATTGATCATGTTATTGTGCAGATGATTACAATGTCTTTTCATAAAGATGCTTAAAGGTTCCCGGCAATCTTTTCTAGTCAAGGTAGGTGTCAACAGGCGTTTCACTTTCTCTGCACTTTCCTGATTATTTCTTCTTCCTCTTTCTGTTTTTACTCGCTGTCTGACTGCAAAGATCGCCGCTTCCATCAACTTCAGACAAACCGCCTTCTCACTAATGAAATGCGTGTGGCCTTGAATGGAGACTAAATTGTTTGAATGTTTTTTGTCCGTTTGTTCCTTAATGTTCTGATGACAATCTGATCTGGCGTGAGATCCAAAGTTTACCTGTTTGCGTTGTCCATGTACGATGCCTGCACTGCCTGAGATTTGTGTTGCTGTTGGTGGATTTCAAATACAGTGAATATCAGGGATTACTGCAAATATATGATTTTCTAGTCCTAGAATTTAGGCTAATGATATTATAGAATCATCACTTTTTACAGTTTATTTTTGTGTGTTCATGCGTAAGAATAACAATGTTGTTGTGGACCGTTAACTGTTTGCATGGTTGCTTGCAAATTCCTAATAGGAGCTTGTTTTGTTCAACGTGTTTCCCCTTGTGCTGTGAAAGTCTGGTTGAGAAGCACTCAAATTTAATGATTGACAATAATGGTGTACCTAGTTTGATAATTAACAGTCTAACCCGCTGACTCCTTGACTCTTTTGTGTGATTAAAACTTGTTCATTTGATGTTCTAACAGAGAAACTGGCACACGCTAAAGAGGAGAACCTTGACATGCACCAGATGCTGGACCAGACTCTAATGGAGCTGAATAATTTGTGAAAGCCGAGTCTGACCCCACACACACTGTGGTTTAGCTTCATTGTACCTGCACCTTGCTTACCATGAACCCCTCTTCTCGTACCTTACCCATGGTGGAGAACAAACAGCCAGACGCCATTCCTATTGCACCGTCCTGCCTTCAGTGGAACCCGACCAAGGAGCAAAGCTCAGGGGAAGTAAAGCTTAAGCATTCCCTCTGATGAAGCCTAAAGTGAGAAACACGATTGTTTTTGCCTGCCAGTTAATCTTGTCTGCTTTTTAAAGTCCGAGAGATATTTTCCTTTTTGACAAGTCATCTGGTGAAATGATACGCGCCCTTGGTTACAAAGATTGTTTTCTACATCTGCAATGATGTGGTACGTTCCATTCCACCTAGATTATGCACATACCAAAGGACAAAGTGGAGAAATTTTGCACCTAATTAAACCTCAAAATTATGCACGGTTTTGCATGCTGTAAGACAAACTATGTTTTAAAAGAACACACACAAAAACGTCCTCATAAAAATGTAAGTATACAACGGCTATGCCTGTCAGTATACCGGTGCTACTGTATTAATGTTAACACATTACAGTATATTTTTAGTTTTTTTGTAAAACCACAGTCCAAAATTTGTTCATCTTGTCTGTTAATTGTGATTTCAATCATCTGGTTGTGCATCATCTTAGCATTGTTTTAATGTAGATGTTTCAAGTGTTTATCAGATTTGAAATGTACAAATTATGAATCATAAATAAATTCACGTTTTGAAAGTTTTCTAACTTTGTTTGTGGTGAAAACATATTCTTCTGTCCATCATAGAGGTGAACTTAACTAGAGATACATACATTTTTGGGGTGAATGAATAAAACCTTATGCAATGCAAAGGGGAAAGATTAAGTTTTGAAATGCTACCTTTTGTAGCATTTAGGTGATATTTGTCCTTGCAATGTGCAATTTGCTTCACAAAGCTGTTTAATCAATTTGACAGGGAGGAAGTGGGGCCAAATTATATATAGTCAGTGGTTCAAAACTGATTTTTGGTTTACCTAAAAAAGACAAACCATATTCCAAATTGGGTTTATATTTACTTTTAATGAGGCTTGGAATTCAACTAAGCAGTCGATAAAGAAAAGTAAAGGCTGATACCACATGTGAAGATTATAAGATAGCTCAAATATATATAAAGATAGATCAAATATTCGTAGTTATGTTTTTCACAACTGATGATTCTTGAGTTACATTGTATGGACGAGATAATTGACTTAAAGATTACTGCCATATTTGACCGGATTTTGAATGTTTGATCTAATGAGCAAGTGTTGTCCAATGCTTACACATTGTGCCTTTAACTCATAATGAGAAACCAGATTAAATCATTAGTTACATTCCCCATCAGATTATTACACGTGTACATATACAGATGCATTACTTGGAGGTTCTTAAAACAAAAAAAATCTGCATAGTTTGAATGTCATTTCAATTCAACATATTTTTTTTGGCATTCATCAAATCATGACTAGATGCTCTGTGCAACATGCATGACTTAAGCATAATTATGTTTCTGTGTTAACACGAATATATATGTATATTTTACTGATGTGTCTTAAAGGGAATTTGCTGACGACAAATAGTCTTGTCTCTAAATCCATTTCTACACTTCCTTGCTCGATGTTTTCGGAGTCATGATTCGATTCGTCAGGTCTGGCACGACCATACAAAACCGGAAGCAGGGTGAACTGCAGCTGAACTACGAGCGACAGTTATAGCCGATAATTGGAGCACTATTTCTCATAATGTCACGGTTGTTCCTGCCAAATCACCTTTGTGCTAATTGTACCCTACTGACCGCGGGGGAGTCTGCTTGGTTGACAGCACGAACCGGAGCTCGAGTCAAGCAGCAGCTGTCAGATACTCGGAGAGTTTTCATCCAACAACAAAGACACTATGTCGGAGGGGCGAACGCAGGATTTCCTAAACACAGCTCAAAGTCCAGGATTTGGGTATGTGCTGTTGGTGTGGGGATTGCGTTAGCTGTCGGACTGAAATACCGCACAGACTCTGCAAATGGTTCATGCGATGATAAAGTGCCAGTTGCCCAGAGGACTGATCGATACAGCGCTGCGATCACAGTCAGCAGAGAGCTCGTGCAGCGGATACAGGTAGGCACGCAGGTAGATCTCCTCTGTTCCTCCTGTTGTCTGCTCCTTCTGTCTCCTGCCTACCTCCACTGTATCAGCTGTGTCTGTGTCGTTGTCAGGCTGAGGTCGGTGCTCCAGGCCTGGTGGTTGGGGTCTCTGTGGATGGTGTTCAGGTCTGGAGTGAAGGTCGGTGCTTGCCGGGTCCACCTACCTGCAGCGTGTTTGCTCAACTAACACCCAGTTACTGGTTTCCTTTTCCTACCTAGTTGGACTGATTCATCCCCCAGGTTGTTGGCAACATTTGGCCTATGAGACAAATTGATAGTCCAGTGTCTAAATGTGAAACCAATGCAAACACAAAGGCCCCTTTGTTTGGTGAAGCACCGATTGTGAACTTCAGGCCCAATTAGATGTTGCAAATGATATGGCATCAGCACATGACATTTGATTGAGCATAGATTCAGTCATACACATTTTTGAAAACGGTCTTCTAATATAACCTCCTTTCAGGTCAACAGAAGACGTCCAATATCGATATCCAGCCAGTAATTTGACACGTCTCTTCCTTTGTTGCTGAGGTTGCCATACATTTGTCAAGTATCATACACATCTATATGCCAATGTTCCCAATCGCTGAATTGCCCTAACAAAGGGGTTCTTCAATGGCTGATGGTGAGCTTCCCTTCTGACAAAGCTTGAAATAAGGGGACTTACTTGCTTAGAATCAGAAATTATGTTATTTCTTATCAACAGTCAACTATTGAGTGAAGGTCGTCAAAGTCTGATGTAACTACACCAAATTCAAAAAAAGGTCCGTCCTGATGCATTTAATGCAGGATGCTTTGTTCTTCTTCTTCTTCGGTCTAATCCTATACTGAAATCTCCCAAATTAAAGTGTGACGCATGGAATCATCAACTGTTGACCTGAAAACATCATCACATCAACACTCTTATTATGATGCATTGAAATTCTTGATGCAATTCAGGGATCGGTTATGCTGACCTGGAGAATCGTGTGCCCTGCAGCCCAGAGACGGTGATGCGCATCGCCAGCATCAGTAAGTCACTCACATCTGCAGCTGCTGCACGCCTGTGTGAGGAAGGGAAACTGGATCTTGATGTCCCAGTCCAAAAATATGTCCCTGAGTTCCCTCAAAAACAGTTTAATGGACAGGATGTAAGTCTCTTATACTACAATAACACAGAGTTTAATTGTTTTTGTCAACCTCAGCAATCCAATTTGGCTGATTCACTTTTGTGCTGAACTCCACGTGGACTTTCTGCTCTTTCAGGTCACAATAACTCCTCGTATGCTTCTGTCCCATCTAAGCGGCATACGTCATTATGAGAAGGACGAAAAGAAAGTGAGGGAGAACAAAGAGAAAAGCAAGCGACTTTTGAAGTCTCCGGTAAAGGAGAAAGATGATGACAAGAGCTTGTCTGAAAGCAAAGAGAAACCCACAAAAGAGCCGAACGCCAAAGGCAAAGAAGCCAGCACGGCTCAGAAGAAAAAAGAGTTTGAGCATGAAGAGTACTACCTGAAGGACAACTTTGAAAGTGTCACTAAGGCCTTGGACCTCTTCAAGGACGACCCACTCATTTTCAAACCTGGTAAAGCACAAAGTTTGCGAACGGACCCATTCAAACATGATCCAGATTCAGTTTTAATGCCTTAACAAGAAAGATTTATGTGTTTCTACATGCAGACACCACTTTTCTGTACTCCACCCATGCCTTCACCCTCCTCAGCGCTGTTGTGGAACGGGCTGCCGGCCAGCACTTCCTGGATCTCATGATGAACATGTTCCATGAGCTTGGAATGTGCAATACTGTGCCCGATCAGAATGAACCTATTATTTACCATCGCTCCAGGTAATCAATTACCTCCATACATATGTCCAGTAATATAAAGGGGATGTGCATCAGCAACATAAGATTATAATCCTAATACTACCTATCCTAATGATGATTGTTGAGTCCACAAGACAAGATAGAAATCTAGTTTTAAGTGTATTTTTTACAGATTGCTGTCATCAACAGATATTATCATCTCAACAAGAAAGGACGTGTTGTGAACTGCCCATACGTCGACAACTCTTACAAGTGGGCGGGAGGCGGCTTCCTCTCCACGGTCGGTGACCTGCTGCTGTTCGGTAACGCTCTGCTCTACAGCTACCAAGTGGCTCAGCTGAAGGACACTGAGGGCTTGCTGCCCGGCTTCCTCAAACCCCAAACCGCCGTGGATCTGTGGGCAGCAGTTGACAGGACAGAGGCCAGCTGGGATAAGGATGGTCTGTACGCCCAGGGCTGGCTGGTGGTGGAGAAACTGCAGAAATATGGCCAGTGCAGAAAGCGCAGGCACTACGTGTCGCACACAGGAGGCGCTGTGGGGGCTAGCAGTGTCCTCCTGGTGTTACCCAGTGAGGAGACACAGCAGCAGCAAGGACAGACCTTCGTCCCACAGGGGGTCGTGGTCACCATCATCACTAACATGCAGTCTGTGGGACTCAACGGCACAGCTCTGAAAATTGCACACGAGTTTGACAAAGCCAGACGCTTGTAAGAGTCAGAAACTTGGAAAAACATTCATGTCTTACGTGGTTTTATTACAGCTTTTGAATAGATTTGCAGAACTTTTGAGTCAATAAAAACATATCTTTTAACATGTCCTTCATGAGTTCTGCATGCTATTTATTTGTGAACACAATATTTGCCACTAGGTGGAACCAACTCACTTAGTTTCCGAACCTGAAAGAAGGCCATTGACCTACATTAGTTTGTCGCCTTATGCAGAAGCTAATGTAAGTGTGTCTTTAATAGCTAACCCAACAATCCAGCTTTGTCTTAATGAATTCCTGCATTTTATGTGAAATAAAAGCCTTTAATACACAATGGGAGGAGTTTCTTTCCCATACAAGGCAGCGATGTGGATCTGTTTAGCTCTCCACCTGCTCTTGGTAGCACCCTTCGCCTGTTGAGCCAGCTTCTACGTTTTGTTACTGCATCTAATTGAAGCCAAAACAGTGTCACACTGTCCAATTATACTTACGTTTATATAATAGTGTGCACATGTCCAATCTGTCCCTTTTCTTTTCCTTTAACATAACGATCGATAGCAGATTTGAACTCCTGAGTGAGTGTGAGATAATGTTGCGAAGATATTTAGGGAGTGACGAAGCTGTCGTCCAAATTAACATGTTGCAACAAGTGAAATGATTTCAACAATGCCAGTTGTGTATCAAAGGGGACAGATTAGCAAACCAGCAAGAATACGGTCCAACCAGTTTTAATTCTCCTCTCTAACCCATTGAATTGGATCAGATCTGATGCCACCGTTCTCACCATAAAACTCCTGGGATCTTGCGTGCCCTGTTTTTAGATTTAAGGAGAATGATGAATGGCTTGGGATAAGCTAATAATAAAGACTTACACACACACATGCACACAGTGTATCACTAAGTCTGCAGTGTGTGGGTTTCAGCTTTGTTAGAGCTAATTTGAGGGATCAAACTGCAGAGTGAGGACGTTTTTAAAAAGTTACGTCATCCTGACAAGTCCTTTGTGGGGCAATTATGCAGCAGGCTCAGGATGAGACTTCAGATTAGGTACAGAATATGTTAGAGTTAAAGGTAATGAAAAGCTCATCACAATCATCAACAAATATGTAACTTCAGTGCGTGTGTGTGTGTGTAGTCTCCCAACAGAAATCACACTGTCACATATAGTTGGGATCATTGCGTGTATTTACATAATTGCACATAATTACAAAATATTTACTAATAGCTCATTGAACCTGCACATGCATTGATACATTCCATTATTACATTTTACAAGTATTACTAGGATTTAGATTTCACTTTTTTTGACATGTACAACTAAATACATTTCAGGCAAAGCACATTGATTGAAATGTGATTTAACAGAAGTATTTAAAGTGCTACAGCTGATAAAAAATTTGCTCTTCCCTCTCCACCCACTCACACTTTGTTTGTGTGTGTGTGTGTGTGTGTTGATGAATTCCACTCCTGAGCAGAAAACGGAAAATCTCATGAGATGATTGTTCAGAACTTTGCACGCCTCAACTTTTTCTAGTTCGGGTGAGTGCAGGAGCTTCCTCGTTCTATCGGTCCTCCACATTCATTTCAAACACATCATCAAGCCAACGAAAGCAACTGACAGTCGACACTAGGAATTATTTCATAAGCGAAAATGAAATGCACATCAGAAGAGGAATCATACTCTCTGATTTACTTTCCAGTATGGTTGTAGACTGCTGCTCTGGCTCTGTTGCTTGGCTTTCATCATCCTGTGTGAGGACACAAGGTTATGAGCGTCAATAGAAGACGATGTGGCTGACGTGCAGTCATACCAAGACTTAAATACACAAAACATTCTCACATTCCACTGCTGTTTTCACATGCATGAAATACTTACTTCCGTACGCAGTAGATAATAACTGCCACCACCACTAAGATGAGGAGGGCGACAGTGACCAGGGCAGCAATTAAACCGGCCTCCTCTGCATTGGTGGAACTCTGGAGGAGCTGGAACTGCTCACACCTGCTGCCTTTGTAATTGTCATTGCACCTAAAGTTAGATATGATGTAGAAAGAAGATGTTAGCACAGAGGAAACGTGTGCCATGTTGTGAACTCTCCACATGTTCCTGCATCAATGTTAAAGATTCACACATGCTGGAAATGTTTGTATAACTTACACACAGGAGAGTGTATCCACTGAAGGTATCTTATAGCAGGTCCCTCCATTCATGCAATAAGTGGCTTCTCGCCCATCACAGAGTTCTCCGTGATCTACACAGAGATTTAAGAAGAGAATATTAAAAGTCACTTTATAGTAGTATTTTCACAAAAAAAACATGCTTTTTTTGTTTCTATATATTTTTGGTATCATTACCTGCCATCATTTGGAAGCCTGTTCTTTCAGTTACCTGAGATTGCAAGTGAAACATTTTTGTCACAGAATAAGAAACGATGCACTTCGAAGCAGACGTTTCACAAGCAGGTAATAAAAACAAACCTGAGTGTAATGAGGATTTGTCAAATCTGAAAGTTAGCCGAGGAATATCGCATCACTCTGTTTAAAGACCCTTCAGACAATGTGTCCTTACCTGCCTGTGAAAGCCCGGTCTTTAGTTGCTAATGCAGGTTCCCAACGTGAGTCATAGTGATGCCTCGAAATAACTCAGAGCTGCTTTTACTTGGAGCTATTATGACATTGTTGTGTGGGCGTGTACCTCCCTGAGCCTAAAAAATGTTGTGATTGCAGTTTGTCCACATTGTAAATGGCAAGCTGAACGTCATGATCCTACCTGCCTATTGACTTTAATATGTCAGCGTGTAAAAAATAGACAAATAGGGCCGTTTGATGTCGTGCGAGGAGTCGGTTTGAAAAGGTCCTCCAGGAACCACCGTGATGATGTAACCCGTGTGTAAGATCTAATGAGGACTGATTTGGTTTTTCTTCCTAAAAACAGCAGGTTTACTTCATTCATGAGATCAGATGCAGGGTGGGTGAGGAAATCACCTGTTTTGCATATGAGTTCCGTCTGTCTGTGTTTGGTAAGACACCGCTGAATGGTCGGTATGCAAAGAAGGCAGGAATGGAATGGTGAGAACTTGAGACAAAGAGCACTGCGCACCACTTCCTCCAAACAAATAATTAGCATTTTATGCTCCGGACCGTTAGTTGACTCATCATTTGGCCTTTTACTCAACTGGTTTACAGCTTTCTAAGACGTAAGACCTGTAATCATGGCTCGGCTCCTCCGAGGTTCCACAGGCCACAATCACATTTACATTTACAATCAGGGAACACTGTTTTACTAAATCTGCTCTATTTCCAATTATTCAATAGTTAGAGGATGTATGTTTTGTGTCCAGACTGTATTATAGACTAACTATAGCACACCAACATGTCCAATAATGACTGTGCTACATTTGTAGGATATTCTGCATCACAGGAAATCAACTCTGGGGATAACATGAGGCTGCAGGCTGATGTATTGCATTAAATACAAAAGCCTCTCACCATTAAGCGACACTGAAACAGTTGCAGTCACTGTAAGAGACTTAGGGGGCTTGTTATCGCGTTATCTGAAGCTCACTAGGTGAAATGAAGCGAGACTGTTGCTCTATGTCGACGCCTCCATGGTGGCATGAGAGTGACGTCTGCAGGATGGTGTGGCTTCAACTAGGAATATAGACTATGTGCTATTCTCTATTTGATCCCAGTGAATGTGTTTCTATATGATATTAGTTCCGTGTCAGCGGCGGTGACGTCGACGTTGGTCTCACATCTGGAACCGCTGGAATCCCGTTTCAGCACCTGGACAGCTCCCGCTTGTGCGTCTCTCTCTCTCTCTCTCTCTCTCTCTCTCTCTCTCTCTCTCTCTCTCTCTCTCTCTCTCTCTCTCTCTCTCTCTCTCGTAATAATCGGGGCACATGGAGTCCCTGGTGTGATTGTGGGGGAAGCCCTGCGAGCTCATCATGCCCCCTCCGAGTGCGCCGTTATCTCCCTGATCCAGCGGCAGCCTCCTCGTCGTCTCTGCTGAAGGATGGTGCTTCCAGTCCGGAGTAGGTGTTGTCGTCGTGCGCTGTCTTCCGAGGAGAGATACGGGTGCTCGGCCAACGCAAATTTCAGAGGAATCGCAGCCTACTCACAGCGAGATCCGAGCTCCCTTCACACTCAGCACCGTTATCCTCGGCGAGGAGGGAGATATTACCATCACCACTGCGAAGGCAAAGGAGTCACGACCGCACTTTGCACGATGTAGAGCAAGACAACACAAGAGGTGAGTGTTTTGTCCTGGAGTCCGTGTGTTTCTGTTGGTGTATTAATCATGAGATCAGACTGTGGCCTTTGGTTGTGTGTGTTCACAGCACCGTAGCAGCTCCTCGGTGGCCAATGAGTGTACATGGACGAGGTGAAAAGGAAAAGATAGTGCAGAAAAACATGTTTATATCTTTGAATACAAACATAATGCAACCTTTTAACCACCTCCGCCGATGAAGCACCGACCCTCAGTTGTATTTCTAGGAATAACAGGCAACTCCAGGTGGTGAAATGTGGTCGCATTAATATTTACTCACGTTCCTGTGGAACACAAATTGTTAAATACACACATCTTACATTGTGGTACGTCACCCACAGGAAGGATTTGTACAGAACTTTCATCCTGCTTGTCTTCCTCCTCACCTCCACATTGATCCCTTGCAGCAAGTGAATTGACCTCATTGACTTTCTGCACATCTTTTCTTCCCATGTCTGTTATTCTAAAATCACATTTCGGTGCTGCTGCTGCGGTGAAACAATATCACTCTCAGCCCTTGAATGACCTGGGCTGATTTATCCGGAGTAGCATTCGTTTCATCTGCTGTGCTTCACTATGCTGTGGTTTGCTGTGAATGCTGACTCCTCACTTCTGCGTGTCTGAAGGTTTTTTGCTGTATTTTTTTCCCTGTGTCCATGCAAAACAGTGTAAATCAGTGATACTATGTAAACAACTATGCAAATGTATAATCAATGCAATTATTATCCATGTATTATTGTTTGCAAATTTCAGATTACCTATATAACACTGAAACTATTTTAGAAGTGGATATTCCCTGTTTAAACGACGCTCACGCTGGTGACTTCCCTGCCTGCCACTGTCATGTCTGTCCCTTGCACAGCAGCTGGAGTGGCTTTTCACAGAACGGACCTTGGACATCAATGGCTTTCTATCCCGCTGCACAAAGACCTAGCATCCTGCAGCACTTGCTATGCAAGAGGTGTGATGTTCCTCAACCCCTGATTCACAGAGTGGAGCGTATATTGGAGGAGATTTAAAATCCATTACAGTTTAGTGCTCCCTAAGAAAACAGTTGTACTGAGCGTTGCTTGAACGTAGGATTGGACAGGGCACCAGCAACAGAGAGCCTACACAGACGTACTAATATAGTACTGATAGTTTTGCATACAGCAGGATATGGAGATTGGAAGTTAATCCTGCACCTTGGAAACAGCAGTTGGCTAAACAATCTTCCCACAAGGTCCATTAGTAGCTTCCAATGATATCACAAGATCTTCCTCAGCATATCGCCTATGATTTGCTTCACAAATTGCTTCCTCTGGAGTGATTACACCGTGCCTTTCTATTTCCCATAGGTGTGATAGGAGCCTCTGCTGTGGTGAAACACCATTTCACACTCGGGGTAATTTAGAGCGGATGTCTATTTGAAGCAACAAGACGTCAACATGAGCAACCCCCAGTAAGTACAACCGGCAGATTCTTGTTTGAAACCATGTCTGAGAGGGGTGTGAAATCTTAAATCTCCATTTATGAACATGCAGTCGTACGAAGAAGGGCATCTCAGCATGGTAAGATATGATTAGCGGAATGGGACCTGCATATTCTTGTGCTCCTCCTGTGAGTGACTTTGAACAGGGATCAGCGGGAAGGCAGAGTTAGGCCTCATCCAGCATTCGAGAGCGAGCGGCCAACCATCTCCGGTCTCCGCTGGCACCTCTTAGCATTCATGAGGGATGCTCACTTGTCATCTTCTCTTATTAATAATTACCCTGCGTGTGGTCCCCCAGACAGGCCGTGCATTCTGATGACAGCCAAGGCCGGGGCTAAAAGAAGGGAAAAGGGAGGGCGCTGGGGACCGGAGTGGAGTGGGAGGAGTGGAGTAGAGTGGATTGGAGGGTGAATGCAAAATGGGTTCAGTCAGATGCATCTTCTGGTTAAAGGCGCAGGATGCTACTTCAAACCAACACAGGGATCTCTGCTTGAGCCGCAGACCAGCGGTGCATCGTGTATTTAAAGAAAATGTTGTTGCAAAACATCTGTAACAAGATAAAACAGGGGGTGTGTTGACTGGTTAGTAGCACACGGGCATGATTTAATGCATCTGATGCTCTGTGAAGTGACAGATGGCGATGCTCATGCAGAGAAAGGTCTTTGGAGTTATTTTCACCTCTGCTCTCTTAGAGTTGATGCCGCTGTAAATCCTCTCTCTCTCTCTCTCTCTCTCTCTGCTCTGTTGTGCTGTAGCTACTCTGCTGTGGAAATAGTGGGAGAACACACAAAGAAAGAATCACTGGTGTAATAGAATTGTCAAATTCTGTCACCCTCGGCCCATGAAAGAACCGGTCTTTGCCTAAAAGATCTGATCTGGATGTACCATTGTGTCGGGGGGCTTGTGTCGCGGCTGCTGCTGGGGGAAATCTGGCCTGTCTCCATGTAATTGAGTTGGCACGTTTGTCCTGATGATATCAGGAGAGTGAATTGCTGCACACTGAGGAGTAGCCAAGAGTCAACATTCAAACGCATTGGACAGAGCGGCCAAGTTGTAGACAGCTGGTGAGAAACACCGTGCCAGGGAGCCCTCACCTTTTTTTTTTTACCCTTTTTTCTAATATGGCATGCAGCCTTTAACTTGCCACTGGCCGTCCTTGAGATGTAAAACCACCACTCCTTTAGCAGGAGAGCAACCAGCCTATCTACTGGGCTCTGGTCATATATCCCCACAGACAACACCTGTGTGTGCAGACAGGTTCTAACAGGACTCATGTAACAAGAGTATTCAAAGGGAGGAAATGCAAAGAATTATATATATACAAAGTGAGGACAAATTGAGTATTCCACAGCCATATTCTACCATGGCTAGACAACATCGTAAGTGATTCTTGCTTTCCTATGAGAATTAGGAAATAACCTTTCTAGGGAGTCCATTAAACCGCTATTAGAGAAGAAGTAAAACAGTATAAAGGAAGACTTTCCTCTCCAGGCCTGCCTACATTAACATTCAACAGGAAGGAGGGGCTGCTCAGTGATCTTCTACTAACAGCTTCCTCCCTATCTTCCCATCTTTTTCACCTCCAACAAAGAAGTTGTAGTATTCACCAACCCAATGTTTTTTTTTTCTCCCCTCCTGGAACTTGTTATCAATCCCTTCCTCTGCTGTTATTAGCTCTGGAGTTATTGATATCTCCACTTCCACTTCCATCCCCACGCTGCACCGGGACAGCTGCCAGGCCGAGAGAGGGACTCCTGTTGCAGGGTGACCTCTTCTTGTCCCCTATTGAGTTTGTAGGATAACTCCCTGAACATTTAACGTTTGGGGCCTCGTTGGCAGACACGATGACGGTTAGTCAAATAAAGATAACGTTATAGAGAGAATATAGAGAGGAAGGAAAGCTGGAACTTTGTTTTTCCTCCATAATGTCAGGCACTAATATTAACTTACATATACCATATTAAGATATTTGAAACATCCATTCGTTTTGTTTTATTTTTAATGAGTCTGTCTGATATAAACTGGCAGCTTGTTACGTATGTTCGAATGAAGTGATCACGTAATTTGGAGCATTATATGGCCATGCTGGAAGATAAGACGTTAGAGCTGACTGCAGGTAAAAATAGAATCAAAGACGGAAGAGGAAACATTAATGCTGTGAAGAGAACAATGTCAATTGTGACCATCTCTTTCCTTCGTTAGAATTAAGCGTAGTTCCAGTCAGCATGTTCGCTTTCCCATCTCCACTGAACAGCTCTGCATGTTCAGAACTGACTCCAGAGGCGTCCTCACATATTGCATGATAGTTTGAAGAGCAGGGAATCGGACCACTCTTACATATTTCATGGATTGGGAATGAAAACAGGTTGTCCTCATAGTTGTTATCACACTTTACTACCCAGAACATTTCCATGCAACTCTGGAATGTTAACTAGACTTGGTGGAACTGCAACAAGGTTCAACATGTAGATAGAATTTGCAGTGACATTGAACTATAAAATGAGATGAAACTCGGCGTACACAGATTCCGGTGAGCTTCGTGACGACCAATGTCTCTGATATCATAAGTTTAAATATCTGTTAACACTTGATTTTAGGGTCTGAATCGTTATTGCTTGGGTTAAGGTTCAGGGTAACGGGCTAGGGAATGCACTCTGTCATCTAAATCAAGAACTCTGTCATCTAAATCAAGAATGTGTGTGTGTGTGTGTGTTGCAGGGTCCCTGCCCAAGCTGCAACCTCAGAGCTTGAAGTGATCTCCCAGCAAGTGGAGGAGGAGAACCAGTGTGTGGCCCCCGTCCAGCTGGTCAGCTTCGCCTACAGAGACTTGCCGTTGGCCGCTTTGGATTTATCCCTCGCTGGATCTCAGCTCATCTCCAACCCGGATGAAGAAGATAACAGAGAGGGGTATGTCTCATCAAACAGCACCTCCCTTCGTTATCTGGCTTTGCTTCACTGGTTGACCACAGTCAGTAAAACAGTATTTTAAGACAAGACAGAAGCCACGAAATTGCTGGCTGATTATTTAACATATACATTTTCGATATACATACACACAGGGCAGACCTCAGACAATAAACCAATAATAGAATATACTATGACCGTGAATTGATAATCACACTTGTTGGTGTTCTCACTTGTAACAAGTGTAACGCCTACGTCAGCATTAAAGAGTCCTCGGAGTTGCCAATTAGTGCCGACAAACTGGACAAAATGAATGAATCAAGTGAAGGAATTTCATGAACTGAAGAGCCACTTTTGTACTTGACCGTCGGGCTCAAGCTAAGATTGCTACGTAGGTAACGTGTGACTTGAACCCTGACCTGGCAACCAATTTGAGCAACAATTGTGTTGTAACGTGAATGCACATTGGAGGCAGAGTGAGCCGTCTAATACTGAAGGTAATCAATACCACCTTAAACAGGTCTGCCCCAAAATATAAGAAGTTCTTCCTTGGCCGCATAGATTTTGAGTAATAGTTCCAACGAGCAGATGTGTGGATGAAACTAGCAGCCTTATATTCATTATACACTGCTCATGATTTGCTTCTGTCCTTTAACCCTTTAGTTTTCCTAGTTTGAAGAATATCAGAGTTTGAGGAAGCTGGAAACAAATTAGTGGTACGATTATTAATCAAATCTTTCTATAATTAATTTGTATGCTAAAAAGCCCGAAATGTAATTATATATTGATTGATGTTGCCATCCGAGTTAGAGAGATACTGGAGATATCTCGCGGGAGACATTGTGTGTGGTTGCTCGCGTAACTGCTACATCCATAATTAAGGCGGAATTGCAATTACGACAATCTATAATCTACCCTCTGCCGTCACTCTCTCCATCGCTCGTTATTACACATGGTGATTACACCTGGCGTATTGAATCACCGCTCATTTTATATCGGTGTCCAGGAGTCGAGGAATTTATTAGTGTCACCGTGTTAAATGGACGCTGCCTCGACGGATGTGTTTGTCCCATTTCAGTTAAACGGCTCAGCAGTTTGTCTCTGGCGCACACGCTTCTGTTCATCATGTCAATTTCTGGGAGAAAGCAAAGAGTGTTGTTAGCACCATAGCTTTCCTGAAATGTCAGAGCCCCGTGGCTGTGCTGTTTGTGTCCATGAGACCAGCTTGTTCTGGGTTTGTGTTGTTGTCTTATCACCATATCGGCATGCTGCAGGCCCTGCACTCTCAGGACGGGGCTGCAGCACCCCTGCTGGAGCACCCCTGTAGCAAGTGTCCATGGTGCTCCAATCAGGAAGCATGACTCACAACCCTTTGGCATGCTGCTACGCTGGCATCCATGCAGAGAAAGTCGACAAACAGCATAAGCTTAATTAAAGCATCCGGCATTTCACCGTCCAAGCCCTGGTGTGTCGGCCCGAGCATGTCCGGCTGGACCTGGCCTGGTCTGGCCTGTGTGGGCCCGACGGCTCTGTGGGACAGAGGGCAGGGACAGATGGACCTTGTCCCAGAGCCACCCCTCATATCTTTCTCACTCTCTCCTGCTCATAAAAAGCACAGAGATACCAGAGCAGAGGGCAGGATCTGGCAACCCGGGAAACTGAACATCACAGCAGGCTCTCATATGGCAGCATGTATCACCCTGGGAAACAGCATAGTGGCGTGCAAAGTCATGCAGCACCAACCCCTTCTTGTCATCAGCACACAAAATATGAATATTCTATCGTTTCAAAGGAACTACACAGTCATTCTGACAGGGGAAATAACCTTTTTCAAAGTCCAGGAAGCTGTCTAGCTCCTACCTGAGTATTTTCATTGAGCTCTTTAGATTGGAATTTCTGATTTGGAGGTCACAGACATTCCAACACAAACCTGTCATTGCAGTTTCCTGCACACGTCCGTTGTCTACATGCACTCTTGTGAAAAGCACCGCGGCCTCTTCGTCACAGGTCCGGGCTGCCTTTGTGACTCATGTGCAGCTTCCGAGGAACGACACAAAGGTGCTGCGTGCTCCAGGTGTTTATTCATGAATTAAGATAATCAAAGGCCCTGATAGCAAAGCAGAGAACTGGATGACTTGCTCTTTAAAATATTCACCCCTTGTTTATTAGTTATATAGCAAAGGAAGCTATACTACACAGGGTAAATGATTACGTCAAAATTACAATTATTGCCCAGTTACCAAACGTTTGTATTCGTCCTTCGTTGTCTCTGAGGACGAGTCTGTAAAATCAGAAAGATTTCCCTCCTCACACGGTGGTGTTTCGAGCCATTTCTTATTTTCTCTGCCATGTTTTGGAAATCCCAGACTTTCCTGACACACACACATACACACACACACACTTGAGTGTGGATACCTGACCCAAGCCTGATGGGCTTTGATCATGTCGGCGGGGCGAGCCTACTTGACATCGGGCTTTCAAGTTCTTTATGCGCTTGTGTGCGTGTTGCTTAGCAACAGTGTTGTGTGTGCGCACTCTACGACAAATTGTGCAGCTCCCTTTGCTTTAATACATATTTTTTCTTCTGTTAAAGTGGCAATTATTACATTTATGTAGCTTAATATTGTTTCTTCCCCCCACCACAGAGTCCAGAACTCTATTCCAGTTATTGTTCATCCTTTGTGTTTAATTGAAGTGAGTTTTCTTCTCTTAACCGGTTGATTTTTTTTGTTATATGACCTCATCCTGAGGTAAGTTATCCGGTAAAGAGTCACGATTTGATTTTGCATTAGAAAGGAAATGTCTTAAACATGAAACAAAGCTTTCTATTGATAGCGGTGTAGGTGAGAACTCATCACCTGATCATGATGCCCTCTTAGTTTGATTTTGTAGCATATGGATTTAAAAAAAAACAGCGAAGAATAAACACCAGAGATGCACATTTAGTCTCGCATGGCAGCTCCTCATTGCTCTTCATCAGGAGACGTGGGCGTTTATGTAGGAGGTGGATGTTCTTGTGGACTACAAGGGGCACATTCAGTACTTGCAGATTCTATGCAGTGGTGAGCTGGATGGTTTTATTAATAGATTTTGGCTGCACCATCTCCTCCAGAACCTTCTAGAAGGTCCAAGACAACAGTCGTGTTATTTCACACCCACTTTTCGGTCAATTCATTATCGTCTCTTTTCATTTGAAGTACGACATCTTAATACCGCGGTAGTAGCGGCTTAGCTTCGCCGTCACAGGGGTTACAAATGAAGAATTACCTGCTCATTCATTGAATACACACGGCTGTTTGAGCAACATTAACAATAGAAAACACCCACAATGCACTCATACATACGTTTTATAGCCTTCGCCGTACTACAGCATTCACATAAGGCACACACATACACACACAATCTTGCATGATCTTAACAAACCTTCAGCAAGGTGGTGTGTTTTAACCTAATATTGAACTGTAAGTGTGACCTCCAGACTCGGGGGAGCCCAGGCTGGAGTGACTCCCTGTGTTGGCCCTCAGTCTGTGGAACCGCTGCCATACGGCCTGAACTCGTTGTCGGTCATCGGCCACATCTCAGTCAGCTTCCCACAGCAGCAGCATCAGATCACCGGAGGTGTGAGGCACGGCAGCAACGACAGATGGTTCATATGGGTCAACCTGCCGCTTTGACTGGGGGAGAGAGCCGGCTGAGGGGATAAAGAGAAGGATGGAGACAGGAAGAGGAGCACACACCACTCCTACGTACTTTCATTCTGAAAGCTGCCGGCAGCAGATCACAACTAAATGGCTCAGTCCGATGTCCTTTCTGTCGTTGCTGGACGGTAATATTGGATTAATGCTGTGTAGTGCTGCACATTGAAGGTGAAGCAGTGTCCAGTGAAATGTTCACTCACTTCCATAGGTGAATATTTACAATCTACAGTATAAAATAAGAGAAGAAGGAGAAGAAAATGTGGAAAAAAGCAATGAAGAAATGTTCGACTGGGCTTATGAACCAGAACTATGACTCCTGGTCTGTGTTGATGGACGTCTGAAAAGAGAGTACGATTTTACATTTCCTCCCCTACTGACTCTATTTCAAACCCACAGAGGAACAGTCCTCTCCTTCAAATTGGCTCTCCAGCCTGGCACCATGTGCAACACAATAGCTGACATTTGAGTGCCGGGTTTGAGGGTCTGTTAATATTCACAGAAATGCAAAGTGTGAGATTGCTTTTTAGACCGAGAGTGAGGGAGATCAAGTGCCCTGGTGAAAAGCCATTCATCAGGGACAGCTTGTCTGCCTGTCGACACATGGGGCCCCATCCATCTCCATTTGTTTAGTATCTGTGTCCATCTCTGGTACCAGACCCGCTTTGAATCCCTCACTGCTGGGTTGAACGACAGTGTGGGATGTCGGGGAAGAGGAGAATATTTCCAATGTTCCAGCCAGAGGAAAGGTCTGATGAGAATAATACAAATGTCTTATTATTACTTATTGCCACATCTAATCAATCTTGTTTTATTTGTTTGCTAATGCTGGAGGCATTACACTGTAAAAGATTAAACACGAGGAGATTCGGAAGCTCGAAAATGCACTATTGAACATGATAACCACTTTATTCAGCATATTTAATGCATATCTGGTTTCTCCTCCCTCCCGGCTATTTGCTTCGTTTGGCAGTGATGAGACGATTCGGCAGGAAAAGATTTATCCAGCTTTTACGTTAATATTTGTCCCGAATTTCTAGCAATCCAGGTGGACGCCGCGCGTGTTCCCTCTCTCATTCAACAGGAGCCTTCAGGCGGAAGGAAATGAATATATTAGAGATTAAATGAAACGACTCTCAAATGTATAAAGTAAGTTCAGAAACAAGTGTAGAGAGCTTAAATAGCCTGAATGGGTGGAAGTGCCGTTCACGTCTGCTGTTCATAAGCCGGCAGGCCCGAGTCTGCTGAGTTCAGCAGATTCAACAAATTGATTCAACAAATTGGTTGAAGTTTATACTGGAGGAACAACAGCAGACAGAAAACCTGAGTCATGTAGAAGCATTTTAGAAATGCTGCATGTAGATTTATTTTCTTTTGTAAAAGATGGACAATCATTCTTAGTTTCTGATGAAAACACATCTATTAGTATCATATAACATTCCTGCCTAAGATTCATCCTAAAGTAAAACTACAAACTGCTCCTCTACTCATAGAATCGTTTATTAAGAAAACGTCAGCCAGCTGTCACAGCTCAGCATCCTGATTTGTTCTCAGCAGAGCGAAGTTGCTCTGAATGTGCAATCACGACATCAATCATGAATTCCGATCGATACCTGTTTAGGGTGATTGTTTAGACTGACACCGTTTTATGCCTCCCTTTGCAAACACTGTGAAAGAGAGGTTTGTGTCTGCGGATGTTCATTGGTTGCGTGTGTGTGTGTGTGTGTGTGTGTGTGTGTGTGTGTTACAATCAATACCTAAGACAAGTTGATAGTGTCTTTCACACTCATTACTCCCGAATGAGATTCCCCTTTGCAGGCCTCTTGCTCACTCTCCCTCCATCTCACACACACACACACACACACACACGCACACGCACACGCACACGCACACCACACCCACGCATGCACGCACCTGCACCTAATGAATCTACATTCTAATTTACCTGCTTCAAGACCAGAAGACACTATAATAAAAGAGCTTTTCCTTGCGATAGGAGACCCACCTCAGGGAGTGTCGGGGTCGGAGCCAAAGCTCCGTCCTGTCTGTGTGAATGGACCCAACAGAGCGAGCAGACACCCTCCTCTATGCCCGTCACTCCGCCTGATGTCTTTGCTCGCCCTGTCCTTTCCACGAGAGCCGCCGCAGCCGGCATCATGTACAGCATGCCATCACTTCCATCTTAACCCGTTATCGATCGGTCTCATGATCTCATCCCCTCACTCTGCCCTCTCGCTTCGATTTCCCCTCAGTGTGTTATCGCTGTAGCCTCGGGCCTGTTGATGTCTTTATGAGCCTGTCCACAGCTCATGCCACGCTGCCTCTCTCATTTCCTCTGCACACAATATCCCAAACGGTGTGTGTGTGTGTGTCATATTTTCTGTGCATGACCGCCCCTCCAGGTATTGACTATTTGATCCGAACATCACATGACCGTGAGATGCAGCAAGGTTGTTTTCCTTCCCAGCTTACTCAACCACTGACGTGACCTCACTTCCACATAAATACTTCAGGTCCTCAGTGTTCAGGTTTTAAAGTGATTTCCCTTAAAATTGAGTTTCTGAGCTTGGAGTAATCCATCACTGCAATTTGCTTCCAGACAGGGTTTTTCTTTACAGGTTTATTAAATTAATACATTTTCTTTCTGGCCGGAGGGAAAGGTCTGAATGAATTACTCTTCTACACAGTATGAGTTCAATCGGGCTATTGAATAGTGAAAGTAGGTGAGCTGCTGTTCTCTGTGAGCCGCTCATTCAGTCTCTTAACTAATCGTCCACAAATTCTGGTGACTGTGTGTTAGGCTGTGCATAGCAGAGGATAATCAGGCTGATTTTAAGTCGGAAATGCCACGTCGTCCGAGGTGGACACAACCAATTTTCGGCCCAAATGATCCTGACAGATGTAATGTTAAGAGTATTTGATATTTGGAACAGGATAGGATTTAAAGTCCTCCAGTCAGAGGCCTATCATTAGGTAAATGTTTACTTGTCCGTGCTCTCTCCCACTGGCAGAGGAAACATGTTGTTGTTCGCTGCTGTGTGCACAGTTGAAACTATTACCCTCATTGTCGCTCCATGTGTTGAGCTCCTAAACAGAGGGATGGCTTTCTGTTAGTGTGTTTTTTTTATGGGTGATGCAGTGGGGAGGAGGCTACAAAAGGGCCCCTCATCTGTTGGCATCGGCTGGCGCAGAGC
This sequence comes from Macroramphosus scolopax, assembly GCA_901007825.1. Taxonomy (NCBI): domain Eukaryota; kingdom Metazoa; phylum Chordata; class Actinopteri; order Syngnathiformes; family Centriscidae; genus Macroramphosus; species Macroramphosus scolopax. The sequence goes on from CAAKHC010018775.1 coordinate 55,930, forward strand.
GTTGCTGCAGAGGGGGAGTGCGTTGGTTGGCCTCTGGGAGAGCATTGACAGAGCGTGGCCCCCTCTGCTCACCTTCCTGAATGATGGAGAGAATGTGCAGCTGTGCTGCACCGGAGGTTCAGCTGCTAATTGACACCGCTCACCGGGATCCCCTCTCTCCTTTCACCTGAGAAGAACAGGATGTACCTCTCATGGTAACATTCTACTCACCAAAGTCTTTTGCTGAGTTGTGGAAATACGGTTTTGTAGCTATAACAAAGTCCAACTTGGCGAGGAGAGAGAAGCAGTTAGACGTGAAACAGCCAGCAGAAGCCGAGCCAAAACATAATGTGCGTCAGTTGTCAGTCAGTTGTGATGATTTTTACAACTGATCGTTTAGACGATTCATAAAGTTTGTGATCTGATTTGTTTATAGAATTCTGAATAGAATACAATCAGTCTTTATCTGAATCTGCATCTTTCTCCGTTCTCTCTTTGTCATTCTTCTGTTTCCAACTCCACCTCCTTCCTCTCTGGCTCTCTCCCCACTTCACTTTTGGATGAGTCCCAATGCCTTTGAACTGGCAGCACCCCCGCTTCCTCTCTGTGTTTGCTTCCTTCATTCCGGGCTGCACCAAATGGAGAGTGGAATAAATTGGATCCTCTCATGCTCTCTTGTCCTCTGACAGACATTGCCCGAAGCTTTCCTCCTATGGGGGACAGGTGACAATGGATAGCTGCTATTTTCAAAGGAACATACTGTCTGCCTCAGCGTAGCCTGAGAGAAAGGACAGCAACCCCACACACGTATACACACCATACTGTCTGCTACTGCTACTACTGGTTTCGAAGTGTGAATCTGAGTTGCATGTGTGTGTGAATGGAACTGTGACCCGTGCGCCTCCTGGTGATTTGTCACTATTTATTGTCAAGTCAGAGACTCTGGTTGGAAGAACTTCAGAATGTAGCGACACTCCAAGCTAATAGAAGATACCAATGTGGAGGCGATAAATAAGAGGACGGCATTGCCATTCCGATCTCTGATCCGTGTGCAATATTGTCTGCGTGTAAATGCACCCTCCAGATGGCACACATGCAGCCCCACTGTCAGCCAGCCAACCAGATAGTCAGTCATCCAGGTAGCCACCCAAATGGGTGTTCAGTATGCTAACCAGTCATACCAGAGGTCTTAATGTCACCCAGTGAAGCAGCTGCTTCGCCGCTCCTTCGTGTTCCAGTGACTCATTGTCGCCTCTTGTGGTACCAATTGGTATTATGAGCCATGATGGACCGGGGCTTGCATCCTTACGAATACTACCTTTAAATCTAAATGCCGTATATACTGTATATACACCAGCATGTTCTGAGAAGAAGAAAACAAATGATTTAATGCTTGGATGTGGATTACGACAGATGTCATGTAATCTGTTTCCAAAAATAGGCACAGAAATAGTTGCAGAAGACTGCACCGTTGATGATAACACCAAAGGAGAGCTTTCCATTGGGAAGAGAGAGAGAGAGGCTGCCAAAAGACTGCACTCAATGCAAATGAAATGAGGAGATGAGAAAAGGGGCAGAGACACGATGCTTTTTGAAAATAATCACTTCATACTTTCTTCTCATTTCAACTTGTATTAACTTGTATTAATGCTTATATGCATGCCTGCACTTTGTATGATTAGTGTGCAGAATAGCGCCCTCTGCTGGAACATAGTTGGAAGAACATTAACTGAGAGGAAGCTGAGCAAAGTCAAGGTTAAATTCACCTCATGATTTGTGTGTCTTGACGTTTCACGTGTTTTATAGATTACCCTGTTTACTGCCTGTCAGATTCACACCCTCTACCAATAAAAGCCCATCAATAGGACCCTTGTAAAAACAGATCTCCTCACCACATTCTACCCCTCTATGTCTTTCCCCACCTATTCAGGTCGAACTGGCTGAAGCCGTGCTGTGGGCGAAGGGCAGCGCTGTGGCAGGTGTGTCTGCTGTCGGCAGGCTTCAACTGTTTCCTGGTTGCCTGTGTCATTCTTGTGGTGCTGCTGCTGACACTGGAGCTGCTCGTAGACACCAAGCTGCTGCAGTGTGAGTGGACAGAAACCTTCTCTCAAAAAATGACAAAACCTTTGTCAACAGGGAAGTTATGAGAATAATTTGTCCTGCACCAGGAAGGAGGGAAAGGCTGTTTCCAATGTGCAGCAACATAACTGACAGGCCACGTTTTCTATTGTATTATAGTCATTAACAACACGACTACAGGGTTTATACTGTATGAAAACTTGGAAAACATTGCATTGAAGAACAGCAATGTCCAGGCTTGGAGAAGTTTTGAAAAAATGTAGAAAAGTTCTGACTGTATTTGTGGATCATTTAAGATCAACCGAGAATAAGAATATTGGTTAATCTTAATTTAATTAAAATGCATGTTTATTTTCTACCACATAGCTTTTCATTTCGGCAAACTGTTATTCTAACTAATGTTCATGTGTGCACAGTCTTGTATGTACTGTCGTGAAAATGTGCCTCAAAGGTCATATAAATAAGTATGAACCTTGCTATAAGTACTTTCTGACTGTCAACCCTGCAGCACACCCACTGATAGTACACAGATATACAGGTATAGGCATGCATGCTGTCCAACAACGCATTAAAATTGCAATAAGAAAAAACAAACTTGCATGATAGTAACTTCCAAACTGTAACTGTAACTTGTAACTTTTCATGGGATCAGTAGTCAATATAAGCGCTTAGTATACTATAATTGATAGTATTTGATTGTTGCATAACTCAGTATTGCTTTTCGAAAAGAATACAAATAGATGTTTGACATATATGTGAGTGAATATTAACTTCTTACTCGAGTCTACTAAAGTCTGTCTCATTATTGATCTATTTAGTGACCTCAGACTCTGATCAATCATGGGCTCAGGAATATAACCCCCCCATTAGCATTCTACAGTTAATATTGACTGCCAGGTGGTCGAACTACTGTGTGACCAATGTGAGCCCAGTGTCACCTTCATCGACATCATCCAGCAGGATGGAGACATACTCATCCATCATAAGCAGGAGGTCAGGGGGGTTGTGGCCTGTTTGGTGTCAGGGATCTGAGTGAAGAACAAGCACAGCGGTGTCGTCGCTTCAGTAGTATTTGAATGTGTTCACGTCTTCGCTGGTCCCCCAGGACGGACTGACAACCAGACAAATACAAAGTAAGACGAATGAGTGAAGTTTGATTAGCAGACAAATAAATCAGGCATTACAGAGTTGCCCGGTGGTTGAGCATCGGGAGATGCTGGAGGAGGATGAATGGACCGATAGACAGAGCGCAGACAAAGACAAATGTGAGAGAGGTGGCGCATGAAGAGAAATATCTCAGCTGACAGCCGAGTGCTGTCCGCAATTATTCTGATGAATAGACAGGAGGTTACAGACATATGCACAATGTGGTGGATTCCTATTGTGATGTTTCTTCATGCATCTTGTATGTATTTGCATGAATGCTCTCTGCACCTCGTCCTCAGTGCAGGAACACAGTTTTTATAATAATAACCATTCTTCTCTCTCCTTACAGTTAATAATGCCTTCCAGTTTGCCAGTATCATCCACTGGATCAGCCTGGCTATCCTTTCTGTGTTCTTCACTGAGGTGAGTCTCACCCTCCCCTCTGACTACTCTACGACACAAACAATTTCACGTACAGCTGATGCAGCGGCTTGTCGATTAATGCTATGTTGTGCAGTATGTGGGGCCGGTAAAGTAGACTGACAGATTCTCAATAAAACATCACCTGTGCCCTCAAGGATGGATTGAACAGGTGAACTTGAGAACTGAAAGGAACTCACACAAGAAAGAAATCCAGATTTCTGTCCTTAGAGACGGGCCCCTTCCGGTTATTCCAATCAGCTGCAGCACAGTCACTTTAAATGCAGATGGGTCTTTTCTGTTCCGCCGGTTTTAAATAATGTCAAGACCTCAGGTGTGCTGTATCGATTACCTTTCTTTACCACCTGACACATACGTCTTAGCTGCTTACACTTGACCACCCCTCTATCTACTCCAGTGCAACCTTGCATATCTTAAATGAGGATGTAGTTAGGGGGAAGAATATTAAACCTCCCTGTGATGTGTATGAATAGGATGTTATTGATACAATTACAGTAGGGGAATTAAAACATGCTAATATCAACTGTAAATGTCATTAGCTGCAACTGCTGGATGTTTTGTAGACAGTTATGCCTCCAGTCTTCCTCAGTGGCTCAGTTCAGCTGCCCTTGATTTCTTCTGTCCTGATATCTCGTCTCCGTTCTTCTTCCTGTCTCAGACGGTGTTCAGGATCGTGGTGTTGGGCATATGGGATTACATAGAGAACAAAGTAGAGGTAAGCTCCCGAGGGGCCTATTAGTCCTGTCCCGGGGTCCCTTTCAGTGTCATTCCCTCAATGTCATACACCTCAGTGTGGGCATACTGATGTTATTGTGTGTGTGTGTTTGTGTGTGTGCGTGTGTTTTCACAGGTATTTGATGGAGCTGTCATCGTCCTCTCTCTGGCCCCCATGGTGGCCTCCACAGTGGCCAACGGCCCCAGCAGCCCCTGGGACGCTATAGGTCTCATCATCACACTGCGCATCTGGAGGGTCAAGAGGATCATCGATGGTGAGGCTGGGAGGGGCTGGGGGGGCTGATGTCCCCTGCGTCCTGTCCTCTACTGTCAGGTCACAGAGATAGATACTGCAGTGTGCTCTCTGCAGCATCAGCTGCACTCAATCTTGAGGGTGTTTGCTCAATGATTGCCTTCCCTTAATGTAATTTTTACAGCAGGATTGATGGTAGGAAAGCCTGTGTCCTGATTAACTTGTAATATTAATGCCCGTGAAGCCATTTCTAAAGATGAAGGATTTAACCAATTGGTGTATACAGAGTATATGGATTTAATTTGTTAATAATGCTTTTTAACAAATTTGCGCCCACTTGTGGTTTTGGATGAAACTGTAGAATTCATGTGCAGAGAGATGAGTGTTTGAAATACTTGATGACAGACCTTCTTTATATTGTTTCCAAATTTCACTGCCTGCACTTAAAATTGTGGAAAAAAGGGAGCCAAACATGAAAACCAGCAGGAACAAGCAGGAAAGATCTCTACTGTAGAAGAACTAACTTTATTATGTGCACTCTTGTTCCAGCCTATGTGCTGCGAGTGAAGGTGGACATGGATCTGGAGATCCAGCAGTATGAGAAGGCCAAGGCAGTGAGAGAGGAACAGCTTGATCGTCTCACCCAGATCTGCCAGGAACAGGCAGTATGTCCTCTTATCTGTCTCATATCTCTTTGTTAGTAATGTACCGTTAATAGCTGCATGTCACCAGCAGAGGGTAGCAAAGCGCTCTGCAAGACAAAAATATGGGTGGCGTAACTTCTAGAGTTCTTCTATTGTAATCTTCACAATTCATTAATCATAGCTCTAATATTGTCTTGAGTCATATTATCTTGCCAGGTTTAGGAGTTAAACTAAGAATGTGTTTCTCAGATATCAACCCACAGGAATAGACAAGTGTTCACCCTATGTCTGAGTTATGTGGTGCAACCATTGTCTGCAACCACTGAGATTTCAAATTTGCAAAAATACACTGTGCAATTATTTTTAGCTGAGATGTAAGAAATGTAGCTCATGAGGTTACGCAGGTATATCGTGTGCACAAAAATCAGCATGCAGAAAAGGGGATGTATGTTATTGTTCCCTCTCTCTTACAGTTTGAAATCCGGCAGCTGAGGGCCCACCTGGCCCAGCAGGACCTGGATCTGGTAGCGGAGCGTGAAGCAGCCATGCAGATCCACCATATGTGGGGTAAACAGAGCAGCAGTTTCCATGAGGTGGACGGACTGGCCCCTGGGGCCTCCGAGAATCACAGGCCAGCTAAAGCTAGAGAGCCCGGGGGGGCCACAGGTAACAGTCTGGGATTCTCAGCTCCTTTGTATAACAGGCTATTAGTGGAAGGTTGAATGTGAAGGAATGTCCTCAGTGCCTTGAAACTTGCTAGACAAGTGGTGGACTAGATGTCAGATTCAAATTGCCTTCATTCATGTAACATTGATCTGGCAGAGACACATCTAGAAGTAGATCGAAGCAGACATGATGACATAGACTAATAAAAACAATCACAAAGCATGTGACTTACGTCTGCAAAAAGTAAACAGACCATCATTTATCTAATGCTCCCTGGAGTATAATACCTTTTAAAAGCGGTGGACATCACATACAGGCACAGTGTTGGTGTCCTCTTCATAAAATGGGTCTCTGAGTCCACATCAAAATTTGAGTGCCTCTCACACGGTGACAGGTCATAAAGTAAAGGACCTACAGCAACAAACGACCCACACCACTGAGGCTTTTCCTTAATCAAAGCTATAAATCATAATGCAACCTGCAACACAGCCTCTGCTCAAAAATCTTTTTAAGTGGACCTGTGGCTCACATACTCATTTGTTATTGATCATCTGGAGATGGTGACTGTCACAGTTTCAGCTGAGCAATGCTTAGCCGCTCGAGAGACATTCATGAAATTAATATGTGAAGCCCAAACATAGATGAATACGAGCCAACAGTCAACACAAAGAAGCACTTGGGCTGATTCAGGATCCAGGACACAAATAGACCTACATTTAGTTTATCTCTCTTATTAAACTGTAAACATAATGAATGGCTTGCAAATAATTCAAAAAAATATTCACATAGTAATGTAAAACCCAGGGACACTGGAAACACTGTACATGGACTGAGGGGGCTGCAGCAGCCCCTATTGGCAGGAAGCTGTTACTGCAAGGCAAACGTGTTTATTTAGCAAGTTCTTATTATTTGAGAGTAGCATTTTAATATTAGCAGTCTGTAAAATATGTCTGTTAATTAAATTATTGTAAAACACCCTTTGTTATTTGTGTATTATCTTTTTAGAACATAAAATGTTGTCTTAGTTACCCAAATAGTCATGAAGCTGCCTCCCCGTCTCTTACCTCCCTATCTCTATATGCACTATGCTGCTTTGGCACCGACATGTTGGTGTTCTAGTTTGTTTTGTGTTCCAGTGTACAGTGCTGTAAAACTGCTGTAAAACGTGTAAGAATCATTAGTGCTGGACAGCATTTCATGTCATATTGGGCTTTGGACTTTCTCTCATCACCCAAACCAGCTTCCCTGGTAAAACCAGCACTCTCAGGGGATTCATTCACGTTGCATTAACTCTTATTCTGTCTGCAAATATTTTTTTTTCATTTCTTTTCTCTTCAGATCACCACGTTCAAGACGACATGAACAACTACATCAGCCAGTACTACAGTGAGCCAAGCAGTGGTGAGCATCAACAGGATCCGGCCTCACTCTGTTCTCACAGTCAATGTGGTAGATTATCTCATTGCCGATTAAATTATATGTTTTCTTGTAGATATGGGGATCCCAGACCCTGCTGCTTGCATCATCACCACAGCAGCCATAGATGTGCACCTGCCTAACAACCCCAGCCAGCTTCCCTCTTCTCTGGTGAGTGCTGACACGGTGTCGTCCGGCCGTCTGCAGCGCACCGGCAGCTCAGTCAGTGAAGCCTCCACGACGACAGTGTCCCGCAACAGCTTCAGCACCCGCCAGCATAGCATCAGCAGCCACACGCTGGGGTCTGCCACTGACTGCAGCTCCACAGTGCGTGAGGCCTCCACCTCCACAGACTACAGTGACCAACGCTGCTACCCTCCACCCTACAGCAGCCCCCTGGCCCTGGGCACTCAGCCACGAGGGAGTCCCAGCGCTGTGGTGCAGGAGCTCCTCTCTTCTCTGTCGGAGGACTCTTGTCTTACCCAGAAGGGCCTGGACCCTGTTAACCTTAAACCTCCCAGCCCGGCAAACTCCACGAAAACCAGCCCTGAGCTGGAGCATAGGGTGAACATCTACAACAAGAGGAACCAGGAGAGCAGAGTTCTATTGCACGCCAAACCCCTCATCCATCTGCAAGGCAATGAAGCTTTTCTAGAAGAGAAGTACAGGATGATGGAGCCAGTGGATGCACCTATCAATCGTCTATCAGAGACCTAAGACAGGAAATAGATCGTTCACAGGACGACTACTTTGGATCAGCTGCAAACGCTCTCTTAAATTCCTGTGTTGTTGGGAGTCACTGGAACATAGACTGTCTGTCATCCTCTTTGTACGCAGAAACTCGCTGGAGCAGCACAAACAGAGGGAATGGAGAAGAAAAGGAGGCAGACTGACCGTCAGGCAACACTTATCAGGAATTGACACTCACAATGACACTTTTTAAGTTTTAGTAAACTTTTTACCAAAATAAACCAGCAACAGGGCTCGTGCCCGGAGCTATAAGGCATGGATTTATCACACTAACTGTTTTGTTAATCGGCCTAATGTCTCCAAACACACAAAGACAGTCCTCTTTAACGGGACCGCTGCAGGGTACCATTGTATCAGTGTTGAGATGCTACGTCGTGATTTCAAGTTCTTTTTAACCCTCGTCTTTCTATTTTGGCAATGATGACATTTTTACCTGAAATACATGGGTGGAAAGAGATTGGCAGACTTTTGATTTGAGTGCTTCCAAGACTTTCTATCCAAAGCCCAGTTTTTAAGAAAAAAGCTCAGCTAAGTTTACAGAATTTGAAAATCAGACCCTCTGTTCCCACACACCAAGATCAACTGAAAACCTGCCTGCACATGATACGTCTATTATCATCCAGGTGGAAGTTGTTGTATTTTAGGTGACTTTGGTGTCAGAAAGCTGTGTAAATATTTCAGATGGGTACTATAAATCAATCACAGCTTATGAAGTGGGCTGCAATAAAAAAGTAACTTAAAGAAAATTACCATAGCATGAAGCTTCTAGATTTGCCTCTTAAATATCGCAAACTAACCCTGTTTATTGTACTGTCAAGTATTTTCTATCTTGATCATGGAAAGAGGGCACTGCAGAAGGAACCCAATAAAGGGAAACATGAACAAAAAACAGTCATTAATCTCAATTTAATACAATCTTTTCCAAGAGAACCTCTAAGTACACATCTTATTTCTATTGTTTCAGAGGCGAGTTGACCTTTACTGTACCATTAAGTAATTACGCAGTGTGTACTACTGGAGGCATAAAATAATCTCCTTTCGAAAAAAGGTATATAAAAACTGGCATTTGATCAAGATTAAGGAATTACATCCGGAGGGAAGATGTTGACAGAGAACCTATCCATGCACACAGACGTTGTGTTTCAAAGAGGGGTTAAGGCAAGCTTGTCGGATCCCACGGTCACTCTGAATTCTTCTCACTGTACTCGAAAACTTCACAAGGGAAGATTCGCTCCTCCTCACTTGCTCAGGGCTTCGGTCATCTCAGGGACAGCCTGAAAATAGAACAGAGATTTAATTGTAAGATTTAGGAAGTGTCTTACATTTACGGCAGGATGAAAGTCAACAATAATGGTGGACATCACGAGTTTGCCACAGAGCTTTAACGTCAGCTGTATGTTCGTGATTGATCTAATTTATCGTTAAATGATCGACTTGTTAAACAACCTCCAATCATTGTATACATCGTTAAGGGCAAAATCATAATGACAAAGCAATTAGAACTGCTACAACCACTTAAACTATATCCAGGCTTTACATATGGGTTCACCAACGCCTGTCATTGTCATACCCAGCATCTTCCATAAAATAGTTTGATTCAGGAGTTAATTAGTTAAGGTATCAATTGTCGTTTGCAGGGGTAAAGTGGAAAGACAATCCATTTTAATCAGCTATATGATCACGTGTAAGATGATCCTACCTAGTAGGTCACAACTCCACTGCCACTAGCAGTTGTGACTGATCACTTTGACAGAGTTTGTCAGGACACCTGGGCTGATCATGCACTATTGAGGGGCTGAATAAAGCATGACCTACAGGACGCAAATGGAAATATAACCTACTAGCCTTTCTCAAGCAGCACCGGACTCCAGCGATAGTCGTGCCAACATACTCGGCACACAATACCTGAGTAACAGCTAAGCACACAAAAGCAACTAGGCGTGTAAAAGGCCTGGCAAGGGGAGATGAATACAAAAGTTAGGCTTCCTTTTTTGGGTAAGTGATCACCTTTATATCTTTAGATGCTAATGCGTTTCTATCTCGGAGAAATGCTCTGACCACAACTCCCCCCCTGATTAATTCAAGAGCTGAATAATTAAACAGTTGCATATGTCCATTGGTTGGAATAAGGCATGATGCAAAATTGATCAGTGAGAGAGCAAATGTTAAAGTCCGACCGTCACTCTATCAAACCACATGGTATCATTTCATAGAACAAGCGTGTTTGTTTTGTTTCTCCCTCATGAAGGATTAATGTGACTGAACTTTGCTACATCTGGAGGGGGGGGCCTCGCCTCAGACGAACCTTGGAATAAACCCTCATCAACCCCCCCTGTAGTTTACTTGCTTAGTGTTGCTAAATCCCAGGATGCTCGCAGCAGCTCACCTTGAAAAGATCTGCAACCAAGCCATAGTCAGCCACCTGGAAAATTGGAGCCTCAGGGTCTTTGTTGATGGCAACAATAGTCTAAATAAAAAGACAACATGTTTAATACTCATACACAATAGTTTCATGACCAAACTGCCTGAAATATTGTAACATACTAGCATATGTAAGTTCAAATGATACCAATTGCTTTTTGACAAGGCAACAACTTATTACCTATTTATTAGATATATAATAGATCTAACTTGTTTTACCTTGCTATCTTTCATTCCAGCAAGGTGTTGAATAGCTCCAGAGATGCCAACAGCAATGTACAACTCCTGTGGATGAGAACAGAATGAGGAAAGTGTTTATAAACAGGACATTCTATCTCAGGCCCTTTAAAAAGTTCAGGTAGAGGATGCAGCAG
>CAAKHC010018778.1:0-52017 GCA_901007825.1 Macroramphosus scolopax
GAGGAGAGCGAGTGGCTGCAGCATGGAGGAGCAGCAGCTGAACATCGGGGCAGCGTGGAGTCATGACCTCCGTCTCTACGGAGCTCCCCCCCTGGCAGCAGCTGCACAGGAGCCCCGTTACATTACATCATGTGGCAACAAAGAAAAATCAATGTAAATGTCACTTTTACAGCATTTGATGCAGTTCATTCAGTTTCTGAAGATAGCAGTGATGTTTGTTTTTAAACTAAAGAATTCTTTGTCTGGTGTTTCTGTTAACAAAGTCCTTTAATCAGCAGGAGGTCCCATAAGCCCTCCGAGATCACGGCAGGTGTATTTATTTATTTGATATGCGAGCTGAGGAGCTTCGGCTCGGTTACAGATACTAAAAGATGACATAAGAACAAGGCCTCGGTAAGTATTATGTAAACTTAATTTACACTTGAAGGCTCTGCAGCAAATTGAATATCTAACTGAAGTTGCATCTAAGAAGCATTCAGGATTAATCTATAACTGCATGCTGAGAACACCGGCTGAAGTCTCCCCTGATTTCTCTGTAGTCTGGGAATAGATGAGTAACTCAGATCCATTTATGCGGCAACATTTAAACAAATGTATCCTTTTTTTGAGATAATGGAATGAACAAGACCAACAGCAAAACTGACGTTTGCTTTTCCTTTGACAAGTCAAAGCTCTTCAATGCTGAAAGCCCAACACAGGAAAGAAAGAGTTGGGTTAACCAATAAAACCCACAGAAATAGATAATGATCCGTCATCACAGCCTAAGCACCCACTCATGTCCTGGCAGTGCCCAGAGATTTACAGTAGAGGCTGAACGCATCCCACTAATAGGCCGACGACTCGCAGGCTGAAGTGGAGGGCGGATCAATGGAGCACCGCGGAGAGTCGATCAATACGCTGCTCCGTCGTGGGGCTCTATGGCTGCTGCCTCCCATCAGGCTCATATATGGATTCTTACTCTACCATTAACTATCATCATGAAACATGACCTTCTGCTCTGTCACAGAAACCGACATGCTAATGTTGTTGCTATGAATTTAGCAACTCGTGTAGATTTGCCTCTTCAGGTTGATTCACAGGAAGAGATGGAAAGTTTATTCCTTTTATATAAAAGGACGTTACACCTTCACTGGCCTCACATTTCAGACCCAGAGGGTCAAGTTATTTCATGATAAGTCCGCATGCGGCACATGAAGCTGAAAATTAAAGGTTTGTAATTGGGAAGAAGGCTATTTGACATTCCGAGCAAATTACCGAAATAATGAAAGGAAGACTAAAGGAGCTAAAACCAACTCACGTAGCTGGTCTTAATCTGGGGCGGAAGGTCGTGACATTCGTACAGGGAGAAGCCTCACTTTGATGACTGGCTAACTTTTTCCAACAGAGCTCGTATAAGTTTATATAGTGAGAACAGCACGCAGGAAACAGCAGAGACAGAAGTTTTTTATTTTTAGAGATTTTTTATGTGATGAATTTGCTGTTAATCAACTATAATGATAAGGTCTGTTGGTACTGATGGTGACGGTGTTAATGTCTGATTATAGCTCATTCTATTCATTAGAGAAAAGCTGCAGGGACTCTTACATCCAGACGCCTGCGCTGGTCAGTGTCTTTCTTTGGTATTAAATAATAAATTAAATTCCTGTGACGTCATTGTTCTTCAGTGAAAAAAAACCCAAACATGATGAGATTTGACTTTAATCTCAAGCTCAAACCGGTGCCACCGGACAGCAGAGTTGATCACCCGACTAAAGAGAGACACCGGTCTGCAGGTGCTTTAATAATTCAATACGAGTTCTATTCCAAATCACAATGTCAGTGCTCGCTGAGCCGCAGACCGTCCCTCAGGCTTCGATGGTTATTAAAGACAGGAATTATATATTCATAACACAGGATATTGCTGCTTGTTTATTTATAACCTGCTTCCATATTTCAGTGGTATTTTGTCAATGGACTTCCAAGTATCTACGGCTTTGCCTTGGGCCACGTATACCTCACAAGAACCGAGAAGAAATCTCCGGAATGGCTGAAATGAAGGTGCGCTTTTTTCCATTATTTTCAGGTACGACCACATCCGAGCTATTTCCTTGTTTGCTTGTGCCCAGACTTTGAAATGAGGATGTCTCTTTCTTCCACCGCCTTGCAGACAGCTTGTTTGACTCAGCGGTTGTCAAGGGACCGCGGATGATGCTGGGGAGAGCGCGGGACGAACACTGCTCGCTGTAGTCGGGGTCTTCCAAGGACAAGACGATGTTATCACACTCAGACAGACAGAAGAAACAGCAAATTTATGTTTCCCATTACGTTTTTTTAAATAGAATATGTAAATAAGTAGGTCGAGGCAATGAGTTTAATATATAAAATCAACTACAAAATCGTACAAAACAGTCATGTAGCCCCTGAAAATAGTAATCTGTGTATAATGTGGTCTAAATATTTATTAAGCATTTGCTCCCAAATATCACTTGACATTCACACAGGGCCAGAAAAACCTTGTTGTTCAAAGCAATTAAGGAGGGGAAGGAAAAAAACAATTTCCTAAAAAGTGGCCGTCTTCCAAAATACATTTATCTTCATTTGTCAAAGGTGAGCCGCTCTGTTCTGCTGTGCAGGGTAGTTTGACTCCGAAAGCACCGAGTTGGCTCAGCATTGATGAGTCAATCAGCAAAGGTCAGGAGGTTTCCAGAGAAGTGGGACACCTGAGCAGGACTTAATCTCCTTCGTCCTTTAAGTGAAGGATTTTGGATGAATAAGCAGGTGCTGGAAAGCTATTACCGACCACCTCCCCGAGTTTGTCATCCGACAAGGGCAGAAGGCCTGGAGGGTTGCCAACCGCACCTACAAACACGAACGTCCTCCTGCACACACGTGCTCACGTTTGTCACATGTCACTTTGACTCTGATCGGCATCTAATATAACCTGCTCCTTTACGTCTCCTTTCCTAGTCCCTCTCTCACCCTGGAGACATGGACAAATCATAGTAATGGGTGTGCAGCTGCAGCCTCTGTCCTCTGCTGGATAGCTGATATAATTGCCCCCCCTCCCTCTGCTGCTTAATGGAGACAGCGCGCCCATCTGACAACTGCGTAAGTGCACCAATTCCCCAAGTGGCGTGACAATGTTTACAACTTCACCGGCCTCAAGAGAGCTGGAAGTTTCCAAATTTGTAGTCAATTTAACAGCAGTTTACAGATGATTGCACTGTGTCCAGTAACATCTATGGGATGTCTGAAGTTATGAGACAAGGGGATGTGAGGAGGCTACAAGTTGGTATCATCACTTACAGAGATGTTCAATGTGAAATAACAGAATATATTTAACAACGTCCCAAATGGGGAGCCTGAGAGGAAGAAGAGGATGACGTGTATTTGTTTAAAACACACTCGCCAAGTGAGATGTGACAGCAGGAGGGATCTCGTCAAGAGTCCCGATCAGGACTGCCAGTTGCAGAAAGTTAATAAAAACATGGGTTCAACTGTCTTTGACTCTGAATAGGTTCCATCCGCTGTCGCACATCTGGAGGTCAGGAGAAGATGACTCAAACCGAGAGTCTGGTTCTTCACTCGTCAGTCTGAAGTCGGTGGAGTCAGTCGTCCCCTAGTGGGAGTGACGCTACACTCAAACATCCAAAAACAACAATAGCACATGAAGCAGTTTGTTTAATCCGCTGGCAATCTACCTTTAATAATATCTCCTGTTATAACGGCAAATTGGTGGAAACGAAAATGTTCTGACAGCTCCAGTCGACTGACCGTCTGAGATCATCTCAACGGATTTGAAATAACTTGCAACAGAAAAGTCTTGTTCAGAATCTCAGTTTAACATGATGCTAATTAGCAGTGAACAACAAGTACAGCTGAGGCTGACTGGAAGGTAATGAGCTTGCAGAAATATGGGAGAAATTAAGATTTGGTGGTGTGAGAGGAGTAGTTGGAGGAGCAATAAATTAATGGAGTCTATGATTGTCACATAATCTTCCCAGAAAACGTAAATATCGACCTTATGAAGGCACGACAGACTTGGAACCATGAATGTCTGTTTAAATGGACGGACGGACGGACGGACGGATGGACGGACCCTTCTCGTGCTTCAGTGCAACCACCTGGTCAGTGTGTATTAATTCTTGTATCCCTCTTTATAAGAGTCATTGATAAGATAAAGCACATGACTGCAGTCTGCAGGGTCGTCCACATGCTGTCCTTGTTTGTTATGTAATTGGTTGATGATAAGAACAGCAAAAGGCCTCCGAACACTTAACACCACACACACATCCTCACCGTTAGCTTCCTGTGGAACAAACACTGACCAGATAAGAGCAAAACAAATGCAGAAGGAATTTGCAATGTTGCCAAAGCAATATCTATAATTAGGCCGCAGTGCCGGTGGAGAATGAACCCTGGGCTTGGCGCTTCCCCACAAGCAATTAAGATTGAGGCAGACAAATCACTGTGCCAGAGGTTTAATTGAAGATGGGGCCAAATGCACAGCTGACGATGTTGCAGCTTTTTCCTGCGCTGACAAAATAGTTTTGTCCGACACTTTTGTTTTGATTATATATTTAGCTGCTTAGCATCTCTTAGCTTAATGGCACGTGTTAGTTTGTGAATGTATATTTCATACTTTAATAACAAAACCAGTTTTGAGGCAAAAAAATATGATTACAAAAATTATAAATAGATCAAATCAAATTGATAGATTTTTATGTCCTGTGCTTCTGCCATGAATGGTGGGAGAGGTACGTCCTCCTGTCAGGGTCATACATGATCCAAAGTATTTAACCTTTTTAATGCTGATTCTGTCATTTACCATCAAATTGATGAAAACGTATGAATCAGCACTTACAACAGTTCAATCCATCTGCAAACAGCGTTCCCACAGGGTGCAGACAGATAACTTAAGCCTCTTAACACCGGCGGTCCGCTCACACAGGTGATTACATCTAATGGTTCAACTGCTTCTCTGAGCTCTTCTGGTCGGGCAGAACAACAGTCGATCTCCCTCACACGTCGTAGCTGTAAAAGCACCGGCGTCAGTAATACATCACTAACTGCTGCAGACCTCTTCAGGACTTGGCACCTACCTCCAGAGTCCTGGTTTTAAATGGTGTAAAACTGATGATAAAGATATTATTCAGACTTTTACGTTAACTTGCATCACAAATCAAAAGTGTCAGCAGAGCAAAAGTTTCATTAAAGTCACAGCATGTCTTCATCTTCCAGCTCGTTTCCTGAGGAACAAGTTGTTCACTCCAGTGTTTTATATGAATTAAACTAAAAGTCCATTTGAACACTCCCGATGTGCACTGGAATACATTCATCATGGACAAATAAAACTGTGTACGGGTTTGGTTGGGAAGTGTAATGACATTCTTGGATGCAGGCGCAGGTTTCAAGTGTGTTTAATACAGGTAAGCTGTGGTACATAGAAAATAGCATGAATAAGTCCAAGTGTTCAAAGTCCAGTGAGGAAATAATTCAAATAGGACAACAGGCTTTAAACGGACGGAACCGTGTGGAATGGCGAGTGTCTCTCAGTCGAATAATGCTGCCTGAGGCAATCTGGCAGAGGAGTGGTATATATAGAGGTGAGTTGATGAGGCACAGGTGCGTGTGGAGTGTGGAATGGCAGAGTCTGATTGGCAGTGAGGCAATGAGCAGATGAGCTGACAGGTGAGGGTGGTTAGTAAGCTGGAGATGAGGATCTCTGGAATGACGGAGTGGGCGTGGTCCTGACAGGAAGTCTCTGGACAAAAGATGTGGCTATCCGACTGCTGGTCGTCTCTTGAGGTCGTCTTCCCTGGTGTATCCATGACCTCATCAAAGACCACAGACGACAACCTGAGCTGACAGCCGAACGTCACCCAGATCAGATCAAACAGGACCCAAAACATCCCTGTATGGGACGTTCATAACA
This sequence comes from Macroramphosus scolopax, assembly GCA_901007825.1. NCBI lineage: Eukaryota > Metazoa > Chordata > Actinopteri > Syngnathiformes > Centriscidae > Macroramphosus > Macroramphosus scolopax. The sequence continues at coordinate 5,915 of CAAKHC010018778.1, forward strand.
CTGGACACACACTATGTTGTGCACAACACTTACTGCAATCAGGTGCCACTTCCTTTGAAACACCCTCTTAATAATGATCTATATATATATATAACACGCATAGATCAAATCTTGATCTTTGTGGAGGAACAGTAGACATGTTTGAGTTCTTTCCAAGTAATTGCACACCTCCCGCTAATGGTAGAAGAAGAGGAGGTGAATAAGTAGTTAGTTGAATAAATAAATGAATAATGCACCAGTTAAAAAGCACACACAGGAAAAAAATCACACAGTCTGTGCTCATAACGACAAACACACACACACATCTAAAGATCAGCGGTGTGTGTGTGTGTTTGTGTGTTAAAATTATATGCAAAGCCAGAGACATTAACTTTAATAAGGAATTTACATTTCAGATGGAGAGCATGTCGTCTGTATAATGTGTTGATCAACAAACCACCGTTTCCTCTGTGTTGTACATGTAAGAAAATGTAAACCTCAATGCAGATTTCCATCGAAGGGAATAAACTGTAAAAAACCCCTCCGGCACTCCGTGTAATTGGTCCCTGTATGATATTTTCTCACAGATCCCTTGAAGATTTGTTGATATTAATATTTTATGTGTGAGATTTTGCAGACCTTCGCTAACTTTTGGAATTAATGAGCTGAGCCGGGATCCTGCAGCAGCTCTCACAGTTATTGTACAGACGTGTTATCAGTGGTTTGACCATAAATGCATATATAGGATGTATATCTTCTTTTGTAATGTTATTGTTTGTTGCTCACTTTCTAAAGTTTCTTTCTTTTTATCCACTAAAACATCATAATGACTTTTCATGGCTAGCAGAGTAAAACGTTCCTGCAACCTTGAGATGAACTCCCATCAAGAAGAGACAAGTGTTTTCAATTATCACCGCGATATCCCGGCTCCACTGCGGTTTATTTCACCTCAAACCAGAGCTCCTTTTCCAGTATATTTTACCACTTTATGGTGATCAATAGCAGTTGAGAGTTCAATGGTTTATTATCGTTCTTGTGTGTAAAGACTTTGTGCAGACACACAATAGGAGGCCGCCCCCCGTCTCAGGTTATTCACCATTTCAGCTGTCTTTGATCGATAATCTGCGAGACTCAGAATGTGATAGTGTGTCTGTCGGCACATGTAGCTGTCGTCAGACATGTGGTTAGCTCAAGTCAGGGCACTTCTGGTAACAATCAAGCCATTCAGCGCTATTTCTAAAATTACCAACATCCTGAGGCAATTATCAATTTCCTGGCGACCTCAGATAAGACTTGTGTCACGTCAAGAGAAAGCTTGTGACTGGTGCTAAAAAAACAAACATCTTTGCTGAGATTACATTTATTATTCATCCATATTGTAAGAGGTTTCTATTTCCTGGCCTATAAAGACTAACAGGACGTGAGCAAAAACAGAAAGTACCGAGTGGCCACAGATCATAGATCTAGTTGTGTCTGTTAAACACTTGGTATCGATCAAAGCTGTTCCCGCACCCTCTGTTTTTCTAGGTCAGCTGTCACAGGTGCCAATCGCCCCCTGGGCCACGACAACTACGTCATGGATGGGAGGGGAGTCAGAACTGAAACTAAGCTTCCGTCATTGGTATTAAAGAAAACAGCTTTGAAAACATGTTGCTTTTGTTGCTCTGGTCACTGGTTCTTCTGGGTGTGATGTCACTGTACTCCCAAACCCAACGATGAGAGGTGGGGGATGAGTTCCAACTCTGCAACATCGTTTTTCACCATGACAACAAGTACTGTACTGCTCTGTACTGTACTGCACTGTACTGTACTGTACTGCACTGTACTGTACTGCACTGTACTGCACTCTTCTGTACTGCACTGTACTGTACTGTAATGTACTGTAATGTACTGCAATGTACTGCACTGTAGTGTACTGTACTGTACTATTTGTTGGATAATTTCTGATCCCAGTGTAAACTAGATTTACTTGTACTGTTGTACTGTTGTATCTGATCCGTATCAGATATCGAGCGTCTTTGAGTCAAATATTTCTCAAGTATTTGGTTTCTAAACTGACATCAGTTATTTCACCAGCAAGAATACAAAATGTACTTTGTGTTCATAAGGAAATATTATCAAGAATGACAAAATGTGAAACCTATTTTGGATAATAATAGTGTTTTCGTAATGCTCCAGCAACGATTACAAGTGATCATTTTGGGAAAAAAAGGAAGACAAATGTGTGACATGTAGGAATGGAAGAAAGCCAGCGGGGAAAATAAAGCAACGCAGGAGGCAAAGAAAGCAATAACACAGGAAATTATTCATAGACTGAATGTTGTTTTATTCACAGGCCTGGCACAAACACTGAAGACGCCTGGAAACACACGCTCACACACAGGCGCAGGCAGCACACACTGTGTGCAGCATGTTAGGGAGACACATCTCTAGAGTGCGGTTCAGTCTTCCACGCTTCTTCAATATTGCATGAGCCTCCACTAAAGTTGAACCCTGCCTTTTGTTTTAGTTAAGCAGCAAAATAAATAGAGCATAGCTGCAGCATCATAGGGACAATTAAACAGCAACAAGGGGTTTTAGAAACATTGTCGTGCTAATCAGTCGCTGCACTGAGAGCCGTGTGTGTGCTGTGATACAATTAAATCACAGCCATTTATTTACTGCAAACTAGAGCCTGGGAAGAGATGGAGACGGTGGAGTTTCCTTTGGAATAACACGGTCACTGCTTCACAGCCGATGCTGAGGGATTGTGCGTATGTGATGGGGCCTCCTCAAGCGAAGGATATTGAATAAGCACGTGTGATATTTAAAATAATAAGTGGTACAAAAGAGCGGATTTAAAAAGGATTTATTCTGTTCTGCATGACAACTGGAGAGTCAGCTCAAGCTTACCTGTCAGGAGGGCTATCGTCATAACAACCTCCTGTCGTGAAGAACATACCCGGTAGAGCTAACTGAAGGAGGGGAGGAAGTCAGGCACACTTTTGTGCAAGTGTGTCATGTGTTGCATGGTTCTCTGCAGACATTCAGTATATGTAGCAAACAAGAAACCTCATGTGTGCTCTGAAAAGGCAAGTTTACCTCTTCTGAGTTGGACACAAGACGATCAAACAGCATGAGACAGCAGAGTAAATGGATGAGGAAGACATTAGCTGCTAACCCGACTCATGTGGCTATCAACTACATACTCTGGTGTGATGGAATAACATGGAGTCAGATGTTGAAAGGACACTGACACTGTGCTGAATGTATGGGGGAATATTGCATTAAAAATCTGATATTATATATTTACAAATTATGTCAAATTAGAATAGAGCAGTTAAACCTGCAAAAAACGGTGTGAGCAAAAGGATGATGTTAGCGAGCAGCTTGCACACGAGCACTTCATTATTAAGGTGTCTGACGTTCCTCTTTGTTGTTTACAGAAACGAGACTTTGTCAATCTGCTTTAATATTTCAGGTCCTCAGAAAGCATCCTCAATTAAACGGATGTCAGGGGATGTGTGTTTGCTATATTACTTGACAAGCGACAACACTCCAACACAATTAGCCCTCCATTCACTCAGATATGTATTGCTTCCATTATTTGATTGTATTTGCTTCAAAGCAGATGCAACAAGTACATAATTATGGCTGTAATTAAGAGGCAAAAAAAAATACAAGCCCAGCCACATGAGCACCTTTGAAACAATGAGTGCTCGATTCATTAGCATCTGCTGTAAGCTTATTAATCATCTAACAGGCAATTAGCAGGCTCTTACCATTGGCAGCTGGTATGTAAATATATTCCTGGCTTAATTTCTTCCTCAGATAATAAAGGGTACATTATGAAAATGAGCTTTGCCACCATGTAAATGATCTATGCCCTTAATTGCGCTTCACTGTTTAAAGTCGGATGGGCAAATGGCTGTATGATGGGCTGGCACTGGGGTTATATGCCAGGCTGCCGGGGGAATGAAACCGGTCGACATCACACTGCAGCCTGCATGACAATTTATGGGCTGTTCAAAAGCCTTCCGCCAGCCCTTCTGTCAAATAGATAATAAACCTTGGCTAGCAGAGGTGAGCCCAGAGGGACTCGCCATGTGTGACAGAGAGGGGAAGGAATATGAAAAAAAAAGATTGTTTGTGTCCTTTTGGCCAACGTACTCCACTTTTCCAAAACAGCAACATATCACCATAAAAGTATTTACTAAGAAAATTCCGTGAATAGATATAATGTGTCTAACCGCGCCGTCTTGTCCATTAGTCCTCGCTGCACGTGCACATGTCCTAAGTCGTGGCTCCAGTAACAGGACACCAAGCTGGGAGCAATTTCTGGCAATCTACTGCTGAATTCGCAGCACAACAGCGCTAATGACACTTGGGCCCGACATCCATCATGGCGATGTTCATAAAGCCTGTGCCAACATGTAGCTTCCCTTTGGCCATCGGTGCTAATCTATGCAGTGCAGGCACGACGAAGCCATTACAGCTCTGAATACGTGATGAGGCTCTCAGCTAATACTCCTCTCCACACCGGGGGGAGGTTGGAAGAGGCAATATAATTGAGGCCAGGAGGCAGATTGTGATCTATTGACATTAAGCTACGGCTCTTAATCTGACAGTTGTCCCCCCAGAGATGTTGACAGACAGCTGGATGGGCAGCCACAACCTTCTCCATTGATGCATTCCACGTAGAAATGACAGCGATAGTCGCCTCCCTCCAGCCTGGTGTCTGTCATCTCTCTGATCAACATAAATGCTGCTGTTAACTGAGCATATAACAAACGGAAGGCGGGTGATTGAGTACGGGGGCTTTGAGTTGACACTGTGTAAAGCCCGACGTTTGTCATGTGTCTTAGCTTCTAGTGCTACTCAGACACGTAAAAATGTGCTTCTGGCTTCAGAATAACTGGTCTACTAGAATATGCAGAGACGTTTCTACACTGGGTTGTGATGTTTGTGGTGGGAAGAGATTGTTATGGAGGTGAGTGGAGGTTTACTGCTTTACACTCTACTGTCAGAAACACCTCTTTAAAAGACTTAACAGGGAAGCGTATGAGGACCTGGTAAATGTACTTATTACTTAAATATACCAGTTACCATCTGCATGTCCACAATTAGCCCGTCTGCTGTTTCAGCCTGGACACATGACAAGAGCAATACTATTCTATATTATCTAAGATATTTGTATCACATTTATTTTAGTACATTACAGTCAAATCTTTTGGTTTTGCACTGTTTGGAGTTAGTGACATTTTTTATGGACCAAATGATTCATCGAGAAAGTGATAAACACATTAGATCATCCTGTAATACAACGGTTGTATCATACTCAACTTTCACTTTCCAAACACAAGCGAACACACACACACACACACACACACACACACACACACACACACACACACACACACACACACACACACACGGACTGTATACACGCCGTGTGAAATTCTTTCATTCCTAGATTTCACACACTCCCCGTGAAAGAAAAACACACACGCAGACATTTTTCACTCAGCATCACTCCCTTGTCTGTGGTGCCAAGCCAATTAAATACATCTGAGTCACATGCTGAACGGCTTGACCGTTTACGTGTTCCCGAAAGGCCGCCGTTCTTTATCAGTGTCTTGTGTGCGTTTGGCTGCGGTCTGTGGCCCGACGAGCAGAAACACTGAGCCCTTGTATATCTAAGCATGCGTGTCTACAGGGTGTGTTATTCCCCCCAAATGTTCCCTCGTCTGCCTGCAGAGCGTCGTAATTTATTGACGCTCGGTGACATGCACCACAACTGATCTGAAAAGCAGCACAGCGTCCGACATCATTTGCAGTGGCACTCCCAAGGCCCTGGTGATTTCAAGAGACATACTTCAGAGAGCCTCTGTGCCTGGCAAGGAAATGTAGTCACATCACATTAGAACCAAAGACATGCAAATAAATGCGGGGCCGGTGGAATCAATCCAGGCACATCACTGTTTGAAGGTTTCAATTGGGGTTCAAGACACTTCAAAGTGGGCTATTGAGTCTCATTTTGCACAACCCTCATGCCTACATTACAGCGCGTTTGAATATCATTTAATGGCACAAGTACCTTGAACTGTCAAGCTGGACCAGTACAAAGGAAAAAATCCTCAACGCATCTGAAAACAAGCTCGTTTGACACATCGACAGAAAGTTCGACCGCTGCTTTTCAAACCCTCTGCCGCGCAATCAATGTGTAGTAATGCCAAGCCCATTAGAGCTATCCAAATTCCTGCGGGAGGTGGGGGGGGAGAGTGTCGTCTATTGTGGGAAATGATTGCTTAATATAGTAGCGGAGGCTTGAAAGACTGCTTACCAGAGCACAATCCGAGGGAATCGATAGCAACAGTCAGGCTATATTGTTTCAAACGAGGAAAAAGAGCGGCTGCGATTTTAAAGCGCTCAATATTGGTGTCTGAGCCACTGAGACGCTGAGTCAGGAGTCAAGAATAAGTATTGCAGTGATGAGAGGAAGGGTGGGAAGAGGGAGGTGAGGAGAGGAAGGACAGAGCGATAAAAGGGAGAAACAGACTCCATCCCTCCTGACGATCAGTTAACTCTCACAAACATTACACGTGCCACACATCCTGTCCTCCGTCCTCTCAGCAGTTTGCAATGAAGTTATTATCTTTTATTTCAAGTCATTGTTAGTTTTTCTAATATATAGTATTGTGAAGCTCGAGAAGATGAGCCGTAAGAGGTCACTTCAGGAAGAGGCACTTGTTAGTATCTGATGTAGGTTTTTAATACGAGGTTGATGTTGTGAAAGTTTTCTTTTTTAACCATAAAAATATATATTGATAGACAACCTGAGAGTTCAGCAAAAGTGAAGGCATAAGATCTTGATCGCCCCCTTCTGGCTGGTTGCAGTGCAGGTCATTAATCCTGCCCCCTTCATGTTAGCAGATGGGAGCCTTTGATTAGCTTGCAACTTTCTGAGTTCTGAGTGAAGTTACGTACATACATTGTACATAAGAAAGTCCAGGAAGTAACACTATCTTTTCATAACCATTGGTGTGTGTTTCAAACAGTGAGAATGCTTTGTCCTGCAGTAAACTGATCGCCTTGACGCCGCGGCTCCGCTCCCCGATCACTACTGCCCAGACTCTGGTTCCTCATGACGTCACCAGAGTAGTGCAGCAGCTTCCTTTGTACACAGGTGGAGTTGGAGAGGTGTTCTCCATATACACAGTCTGTTACTGAAGGCGGAAAGTTGATCAAACTACTCTTGAACTGTTAGTTTAAGCAGAACTGTTAGTTTAAGCAGTGACTTTTCATTGTGTCTCTGATAGTTTGATTTTTATTTTCAATGCTCAATTATGTATTTACTTGCTGGTCTGCTGTGTTGTTATTCTTCTTGTGATTTCGGAAGCTCTCTGATTGTTCTGTGCTGGACAATTGTGATAAACAAATGCTTCTTGCCTTGCCTAAAACTACCCCCAGAGAAATATGGCCTGCTAAGTTACAGGAACAAGGCCATAGTAGCTTTACTACATCAAAGCATGTATTATTAACACATCTCTCTGCCTTTGTCATCACTCTTCGTTTTCCTTCCATCAACTAACTGTGTACTTGCTGTGTGTGTGTGTGTGTTCTCCTGCAGCAGACAGTTCAGCACCAGAAGCAGTGAGTGACGTCACGGTCATATAAGCAGGCTCCTATTGGCTCCGCCTCCGTGTCCCATGGGTGGATAACAGGTCCATGTCTGGCTGTAGCATCATTTACTGATCCTTGTTGTGCATTAAACAATCTACGAAAAGTCAGAGCACGTCACATTACAGGGCTTTACAGGAAAGTATGATGATGGTGATGATGAAGAGGTCTCAAAAACGAGTGTATCAAATGAAACAACTGGGCAGCGTCCTGGCTGAAAGGAGCCAACGTTGATTGATTCATGGGAGAGAAACTATAATTGTGACCAGATCTTCTCTCTATGAGGTTTTTCTATCATAAGCTGATCCACATTTGATACTGAGAGAAACTGTTGTTGCTCACACATACAAACATACATAAGTTTTACATTAACAGCCATGACAGTTGACAGTCAAACAAACACCTGGTGTTAGTTGGTTTCTGAATCCTGCTGTTAATCAAATGTATTTCGATATTCCGTAGATTTCTTTAGACCTGAGTTTGTTTTAAAAGAATGTATTAACATGTTGTGAAAATAGTGAATCTGGCTGTTAAAAAAACAACCCACACACTCATTGTGGCACTTTCATCCTGGAATAAGCCGGCCTGGTTTGTGTGTTATGACTGAAGGAGAATGTCTCTTTGAGCTCCAACCTTGAGTCCAGCTATCCTCATCCGTATGTATGTGCCCTCTTCATCCCCCCAACAACAACAGAGGCCGCAGGATGAAAAAGAGAATGGGATCCCTTAATAAAACAGGGCTGGATGAAGCCTTATGAAGCCACATTCCCTTCATTCTGGACCTGATATTTGTTGAGCACAGACAGCAGACTCTTCAAAGGCAGGGAACATTCCTGCAGGCTTCCTCAGATCTGAGTCTGGGCTGCCCTCACTGCACCCACCATACACATACTGTATTCACACACACACACACACCAGTGCAAACACACTTTCTATCATTGTTTCCTCTCCTGACCTGGACATCAGAGAAAATGAGTCCATATTTTTTTTCTCTACTTTCCATAAAATAATGGCTTAATGGATTTATATGACCATTTACGAATAGTTGTAACTGTCTGGAAGAAAATCTATTTGTTAGTCATTCTTCCGTCATCTGCTGGCATGAAACAGCAGGCCTGTTAATGCTTTTAGTGGCTGCAACGTTACAGCAGCCGCAGGATTGTAATTGCAAGAAAGACATTAACACAGCAGACGGCAGCTGATCTGTATTTAACATAACAATCATACAGTATTCTTGCGGTTTCTTCTTCAGTGTGAAATAACAGGAAGTAGAACATCCTGTCTCTGCCGACACGACTCAGCGTGACCTCTGTTATCGGCTGTTACCAAGGCAGTGGCTGTCCTGTCTTCAGCGGTGGTGCTGCAGTCCCCTCAGTGTCCACAGGTGGTGCTGCAGTCCCCTCAGTCTCCACAGGTGGTGCTGCAGTCCCCTCAGTCTCCACAGGTGGTGCTACCACACCTGGGCAGCATTCTTCCCAGTTTCCTGTTCTGCACTGGTTCATCTACTGACACAGTCGGCTCAGCCAAAGATGTCCTTCATCATTGGCTGCCAGAGGAGGTCCAGAATGGCTCCACCCGACCTGTCTTTCAATCAGTCCGTCCACCTGGGGTGTCTTCGTCGATTCTGTTGAGGCCCCAGGCCGTCCTGGGCTATCTCCAGCCTGCCTGGCTGGTTGGTTCCCCCGATGTGCCCTCGTCCAGCCCCTGGACCTTCTGCCTCGGCCCCCAGCTCCGTTCCTCTGTGGTTTCCGTTTCCTCTTGTGTTTGATTTATTTCCCGTCCTCGTGTGTTTTCCTGTCTTCTGATTAGCTGCCCCGCCCTGATTGTTTCCACCGTTAATTGGTTTGTCTGTATTTAGCTCTGTTCATTCCTGTGTTGGTTGAATCGTTTGTTCTGGTCTGTGTCTTCTCCTGCTGCTCTACTTCTGTCTTCTGCTCTGAAGTTCAACTTTTGTTGTTCTGTGTGTTAAAACGAAGCTCAGAGAGATCCTGCCTGCTCGTTACCGACTCTGTTGGGTCCCGATTCTTCATGACCCTGACGAAGCTGAAATATGATAATACTGCTCATCTGCTTTCTTGATGGCCGTAAGAATAGAAGATCAATAAAACTTTGAACATGATGACGGAGCCAGCAGACAGTTTGCTTTTCTTTCTCTTTCAGTCATTCTTGAACAGCAAGCAGACAGAATTGACCTGCACATAACCTTTGATTTTCAAATGTTTTGTTTTTGCACGGCAGATACAGACTAGTGATTAATGACCTTTAAGGGTTTCTGGGTGGTGTTTTTCTTTAACATGTGGACTCAGCCAGGCTGGCTGTTTCCAAACGTTTCCATTCGTTATGCCTCGCTGAGCCAACAATGACGAACTGTAGCAGGCTGAAAGCAAGAGGAAAGTAAAGCTTATTGTAAAATACTTTACACATGGATGGGAAGGTGGAGACATGTAGACACCTGATCAACAGCAAATAGGGAATTAATATATAAAATGTTAAATAGTTTAATTTAATTGCAGTAAATGCAAACACAAATGAAGGCATGCAACAAATATCATCTCTGCTGAGTCAGCTGTTGGTGTGTTCGTGATCTGTGTCTTACGATTGCAATTGGGTTCACAGATGAACGTTTGGGAGACAAAAACTGACTGTTCCAAAGTATTAATATTGTTTATAATATGGACTTTTAAGGAAGGATTTCCTCCACGGACGCTGCTGGCAGTTCAAGTCTAGTTCAATAAGATCGCCTCCACAAAGACTGAAGTCCTTCCAGTTGAGTAAGACGACATTCTTCAATGTCATCTGACTCATTTTGAGGGATCAGTCATCACTGAGTAATTAATATTTTACAGGATCCTGCAGCTGTACGGTAACAGTAACATGCACATTGATTCCATGAGAAAGGAAGCAGAGCCTGGAGGTGTGTGACTGCTCACTGTAAACAGATTAGCACTGGTTCTGTCAGTGGAGGCTGATACCGTTAACAACATATCAACCATGTTGCTCTGTTTACCTCATGGCTCAGCTTCTCTTCAGGCTAATGAATTAGCATCAGCAAGGGCAGCGACACACATATACGCCCAGTCTGCGAGGTGTCACGAGCAGATTAAGACCGTGAAGTGATGGTAATTGGTTTCGCACTAAACCAGAGTTTGAAGTGTGCTAGGTAGTGACAGCAGCTTACGCTGAACTCAGACATCGATGATCGCTCCTCTGCAGCCGATTATTGAGGTTTGTTAATGAGACGAGTCTGAAGCTGCAGGTCAAAGATCTCCGCTGTGGAAGTCTGGCTGAGGATGGAAGAGACTTAATCTCCTGCCAAAAGTATCCTTAAGCCAAGCACAGACCTGTGATCAGTCCGGTGGGTGAAAACCAGAAGAAAACAGGTGATATTAATGGCATCAATGTGAAACAGCAACTGAAGTTCATTTTGTTGGCTTATATTCCAGCAAACCACAGGATATCCTGAAGTTTGACATAAATCCACTGCGTTGTTGGAACTCAGGCAGCTTGTGGAGCATTTACTCACTTTCCCCCCCCCTGATCCTATTAAGATATTTCAGGAAGACTTTCAAGGACATGAGTTAGGATCCACCTCTGCATGTATGACTGCATCATTGCCAAATTTGGGTGTTGCATTGAGTATTTTTCAGGGACGGCTATAAATCAGAATTCATTTGAGAGGGATGATGTGTACAGGTGTGAATCCGGAGAGAAGAAAGTCTTGCTTGATCTCCTCTTGGCAGCCAACAGATGACAGCGTCTCCCATCCAGGGAAGTATTAGCATTCCTACAGTGCACACCAATCTGAATACCCCGTGTTGGGTCTGAGAAATCAAAGCGGCGCACATCTAAGGAATATCAGAGAGGGGGCGCATAGATTAGTGCCCATGGGTTGTATCGTTAATTAAAGAATACGAGTGAAAATGTGTTTGGCTGCTCTCTAAGGATGTGCTGCTGCCAAGTTATTGGCTCCAGGTAATCAATAGGGGTGGTGGAGGCTGCCGGATGGGACCTGACTGTAGAAAACCTGCTTTGCAAGGAGGGAGATGATTCCGTTCTTTAGAGTTTGAAAACAGATTGTTGAAAAACTGATGGAAGTCCCCATAAATCACTGAGAAAGTAATTAAACACTTAAAACCCCCTAAAAATGTGCAAATGTGGATGTAATTTCTGCAAGTGGATGTTTTATTCTTGCTGTTAATTTGACAATCAAAGTCCAGGTGATGTTTTTGTGAGCATGTAAACAGGCTGATAGAAACCACCAGTTGTATTGTTAACTCATTCATGTCAATAAAAGAGAAATTACATCAATAACAAACACCAGCAGCACTCTGTAGCTGATCGATTCCTGTCTGCAGCAACGAGATGAGACTGTAGGGTCACTGTTGGTTTGACTTCAACACACTGTTCTGTCCGGGTTGTGCCGGTGGCAGGAGACGTTGATCTAAGAGTCTCATAATGACGTGACAGACTCCTTGTACGTTGGTATTAAAGGTGCTTGGATGAGATATGTGATGTCGGACCTGTGGATGGTGGATAGTGGCCGGGTTGTCTTGCTTACAGACCACCTACTGTAACCCTCTCATGTAAGAAATGAAGGAATCCTGTCTGCAGGCATAACAAAGCTCCTCGGACACACAAGCCAGTGCCAAGGCAACATGGCAGAAACGACTCCTTAAACCCTCTCCTATACATCCCACAATCCCCTGCTGTGATCAGTGAACATGTCCTTGGGGACACTGGCAACAACAGAGCAGGTAATTCTCCCTCACCCCCTCCTGAGTCCATCATGTCCACGCTGCAAAACAAGCCAGTGTTCCCATTGAATTGACCCTGATTTAAACCCAATAATTCAGCCTTCTTCTATCTGAAGAAAAGGCCCGTTTTATTACCTAACGTGCGCTGGCGGCTCTGCATAAAGGAGGAATTGCTATGCCAGACTAGACAGGAGACGGCTGAGGATATGAGTGTGGGCAAGGAACGGATATTATTTACAACTGACAATGTTTTTCTGTGGAGAAGCCACCCTTAATTTGCTGCTTAATAACCGCCTTCCACTACCATGTTCAAAACCCCCCCGGAGGACTTCTGTGGTTTGTTCGTAAGATGTCTCTGCTGCCTGCTCTGCAAATTAGCCTTTCAGAAAGGCACCTCACCTTCCGGCCACAGCCTGCAACACAAAGCTTTTTTTTTTTTTTCTTCTTTCGTACGCGTCTCCTTTCTACTTCTATCTGCCAGTAATAACCTTCAACTAACCTTTAAACCACTGTGAATAATTTAAAACCTATTTTCATTTCAATGGAGGAGTCAAGCCAGGCAATTATCTTTTATCTGTGTACTTTGCTGTCAGAGCAAATCATAATAAAGTTTTCCCGAGAGAGAGAGAGAGAGAGAGAGAGAGAGAGAGAGAGAGAGAGAGAGAGAGAGAGAGAGAGAGAGAGAGAGAGAGAGAGAGAGAGAGAGAGAGAAGCCACAGGCCATAAGGGCTTGGTGGGGGAAGAACATGAGAGAATAACATAAAGAACATACGCAGAAAGTTCGTCCGCTATCTGCGACACACTAATGAAAAGAAGGAATAATTCACTAATGAGCAGCAGGTCTGTCATTGAAGGAAACATTGCTTACAAGCGCGCTTGCTTCCGGGAACGGGATGTGGCGGCTGTGGTTTGGTGGCTGGAAGCGCTGGTAGAAGACAGTAGATAAACCTGACAAATTGGCAGTTAAATGAGGACGTTTCGGGGTTGTTGTTCTCGTCGTTCTTAGCAAATGGCTTCATCCTGTGAGTTGTATCTAACCAAGCTCAAGCCAGACTGTGTTAAAGCCAATTTGTATGGTAGTGATTTACAGCCATGTAGTAGACAGGGGTACATCTTGAGGAGGGGAAAAAAAAATGCAAAGGGAGCATGAAAAAAAAAAAATGTGAGGAAGAAATTCCCTCTGGTTCTCATTAAAATTCAACAGTACAGCAACACCCTCCTCGTTCTGCTCTTGTTTCCCTTCCCTCCCTTCGTTTTCTCTTCCTCCGTCTGTTCCAGCAGACATCATCCCGCCTTGCTGCCTCCGTGCAGGCCTCCCCGGACCGTCCATGATCATTTTTGATGTATTCATAAAACCTGCTGCATACGTGATTGAGACGGAGCACTGAAAGGAACAAGAGTGATGGAAATGTAATATCCACAACCAGAGGGAGGTAAAGGCTGATGGGACGCAGAGATAACAAGAGAGAGGGGGTGAGAGGACAACAGGAAAGATAAACAAGACAGGTGAACTCTGCGAGTGACGGCAGGATTTCCTTTAATTGTGTGGATGCGAGTGAGAGAACTATCATCTTTGAACTGAGACGAACTCTTGAGCTATAACTGCAGGCCTGACCGAAATACCCCTGAAGAGTAGGTCAGGAGAGCAGCTGATAACACCAGGACCAGATCCCACGAGGGTCCTCAGCTCTCCAGGAAAGCTACATAGACGAGAGATGAACTCTAAAACTATTCAGGGAGAAAATCAAGCATCCTGTCGCTCTGTGAAACCAACACACGGCCTCCATTTTACTGCTGTGGGTGTAGAAGCAGCCGGTGGTGGTGTGGGGACAAGAGGCCAGCAGGTGGTGCAAAGGGCACAAGTTTAACCCAATGAAATGTGATCTGAAAGATTCTTGCTGGGATAACAACTCACACCTGACGTCGTCTGCACAATGTGGAGCTTATTATTCTCCTCCTGAAATAACACAGACAATTATAGAAGTGCTCTGCCCCCGCACATCCCGCCTGACATGCAGTCCCACTGATAGAATCAGGAGGGTTCACACAGGAAGGCTGGCTGACTAATCTGGGAACCACGTTGACAAGACACCGTTCATGGTCTCCTTCCACCAGACCGACATAAGGAAAATACAGTTTTATCTCCTAATCTATTAAACTGAAAGCTTGTTGAAAATCTGCTGGGTGGTTGCGTAATCTTATCTGATAGACAAACAGTGTGTGTGTGTGTGTGTGTGTGTGTGTGTCTGTGTGTGTGTGTGTGTGTGTGTGTGTGTGTGTGTGTGTATGTGTGTTCCATCCAATCCATCTGTTTGCAGTGTAGGTGGATGAATCTGTTTCTCCGTGTTATAAGATGTTCTGTGTGATATATGCATACATATGCATACGTACATGAATATTCACAGGTCCCCGTATTCATGACTCTTCCTCACATCGTGGAAGAGGTGACACAGGGTGTTTGTGCGGCGTGTGGGAATGCACGGCAAAGTTCTATAATAGGTGACGTATCATGAGGCCGGCGGTTTATTGGATGTTTTCAAGAGACATTTTTTTTTTTAGACTTCAGGTGATCAGACGGCTGCCGAGGTTGGATGTTGGTCAGAACGCAGAGCAGGTTTGGTTCCTTCTTTATCAAACGTCCTCCGGCTATATGTGGATGTTAGTGTGAATGAAAACTATGGTGAGTTCAAGTCTATGAAGCAGCTCATATTTACACTAATTATAGCAACAAAGGACCGACCGCATGAGTGATTATTCAAAACCGAGCTTCAAAAAGAAACGTCATGTCAGTTATTATTATTAGACGTTTGTTTGTTCACACATTACTTCCTCATTCGAGTTCCTCATTCATTTACTAGTGAAGGTGAGGAGACCTGAGTGTATTCTGGGTTCGACCAGCGGTGGAGCTGCTCATCAAGTGTCCTGTGTGGCTGTCAGTTTCTATTTATACTAGCTCAGGTTTTAAAAGTCAGAGTCAGTGGATTCAATTTACCTCACAGCTTTAGAAATGTATGTATTAAAAGTTGTGAACAGTTGGTAGAGACACCTCGCTGTGTATTGTGAAAGTGCGATAATTGTTAATTAGTCTGCATTAGTTCAGCTCAGTGCACTTAATAAATGAGCAACCAGATCTTGTCAGGTCACCCGTGTCGACAGAAGAGTTTTACATCATTTGCAAAACTCTCAAGACAAACATGTTGATACAGGACAGATGTGGATTTAACCTTTTTTCCGTTATTTGCTGACCCTTCCTTCTCCGACACAACCAACCTCGCTGCAGCAAACACACAGAGCAGAAAACACGTACTTTCCATTTCCCCATCGGTCGTTTCTCAGCCTTTGAATTACACACACTGACTAATTGCCCAACAGCCTGGTGCAGGATCTGCCCCCAGAGACGCAGCAGCCAGAGAGAGAGGAGGCTGGTTAGGCACAATCACAATGCAAGCGGACTTAATGATGTGCTGAATATAAAAAAACAAACTCCTTAATAAGCTGAAAAATTCTCTCCGTATTATTCCCTTGCAAACAGCTTGTCTTCCAAAACATACTGAATATATTTCTTAAGAAAGGCACAATTAGACGATTACACTAAAAAGTATAAATATCATTAAGTCATAGTCAGAGCTAATTAATTTAGAGGACTTAGCATCCTCATGTGGGGAAGGAGAGGGGAAATACAGGAATAGTAGTGGCAGCGAATGTTGCTTTCAATTTTGTCTTTGTTAATATGCAGACTTCCCGCTGGGGGAGGTAAAACAACCCGCAGTCAGGCTTTTTTCTTTTGCTGTTAATAATAATAGAGTTGCTTTTCCAAGCTCGGCAAACACCGAGTCTGATTTGCATAGCTCAGGATGTGCAGGAAAGGGGCCAAATTGTCCTTAAAAGCTGCAGCAGCCTTTGTATATTTTTTGTTTTGGTGTCGTTACCTTTCTCACTTTAATGTGCTAATAAGTTGTCAGAGGCGGTTCTCTGGGTTCGTGCACAAACAAACACGCCGTCTCATTATTTCTTCATCAGCCAGCCCCTCTCACGACTCTCGTCTCTCACCTGTCTCTCACCCACGGCACCGCTCGTCTCCCTCTCGCCCCCCCGGGGGGGGCGATGCCCAAGCTTCTATCCTGACAGATCTTTTCCCAGCAGATTTGAACTGCACATCCTGCAGCTCTTCAAGGTGACAGACTGTTGTAAGCCCCTAAAGCACGCCCAATATCTTAGTCAGCACAAAGCACACGTTTACTACGGATCACACACCAGCGTATCCTGGAAAACTTTATCAGAGAATACCTAAAAACAAGTACAAGGGAGAGAATTTGAAGAGAGACGGGGATGTGAATTCTTATGTAAGTATGCAAATGAAGCTTATTTTGTCAGGGATGGGCAGATGGTTGAGAACAATATGAACCTGAGTAACAGGAGCATCATCTTAGGGGATCATTTTCATTTTAAACAAGCTACCGCAGGTGTGTCTTGTTTCATAATGTCACAAGTAGCGTTTCATATTGTTGCAGCGTGAGGAAACGACCCGGAACAGCCACACAGGGGGAAACGAGTTCAGCCTTATCAATCTTATTCTTCAGGCACCAAAACAAGGGCCCGTAAGTGAAGGTTGGAATGTAAATCAGTGTCACTCTTCATCCTTCGTCACCTTCATTCTTACTATAGGGGAGGAAACCCCAACTTTCTAGAAATACGTCGCCCCCTGTTGGTTTGGAGTGTGAAATATGAAGCGCTACCTTGTTGAGACCAGATACACATTTTCCCTATAAGTTTAACTTAAAGACTTTTTATTAAGGATGCAAAAAAAATCAATAATATTACATGTTTCAATAAAGGATTAAATACAAATTTGTAACATAATAGATGTTTACTTAGTTCCTTTTTACCATCTAATGAATTTATCCTTTGAATTTATTTAAGCATATTTGATAATGGCAAAGTATTCTACATGTTTGACACTGACTGAGATCAAAGTCATCACACAATAACAGGCTTGCATGTACAAGTACAAGTACACACTCCCAGCAGTGTCAAAAAGAAAAAAACGTCCAATTCAAACCTTCAAATCAGAAACATTTATGTACCAAATGAGGCCTGCTGACCGGAGCACATTGCTCAGGCACCATTACCCCCCTCCAGCTCTCAGGCGGTTTTAACAAGACACATGAAAGTACCCGAGATGTCCACTCGTCCTCTAATCCATCGCATCCAATAAAGGTGCAGCCGCAGCAGGAGACCGGGCTGGAACTTATTTTACCGCCTTATTCTCTCGCTTCACCTCGAGTTAATCATAACGCATTAGCGTCTCCCCCAGATGTGCCTCGCCTCGCACTCTACAGCGCAGTGCAGAAAGACAAACAGAGGCCTGTTACGGCAGCACGGAGGCAAACAGCAAACACACCGCACACGTTAATTGCTTGATTGGGAGACAAAACAAAGGGAAGTAAACAAAGACGATTTCTTTATATTGGCAGCTGCACATAGTGTGAAACTGGCTCAGGTTATCGTAGATCATCCACATACAATAAATAATAACATGCTTCTACTGTTAATGGACGTGGGAGACACTAGTTATTAGCCCTGCATGATATTGTGCTTCAGAAATGGCAGAAATGTGCAGGAACAAACTGACATGAGGTTGACAGGCCTGCAGTTGCCGTGTCCATCCTTATATACAGTCTAAACAAGGAGCTTTATGTAGTGACTGAAGGATCACCGTGGCTGGAATGAGTCCCTCTGCAGGGCCGCTGCTCCCTCACACCGCCACACTGTGGAACGCCCTGTGGCTCCACCATGATGGAAGACCCACGACTACTTCTGTCAAGTGTCCACTTCCCTCCGATATGACCAACCATGCAACGGTTCATCCGAACAGTAGCAGGACACATTATTCTGCACATAAAAAATAAATGCCACCTGTTGTCAGAGTGTCCTTCTGTTCACAGCAACTACACACTCTTCAATCTGAAGCTACACAAAGCAAAACAGATGAGAAGTAAGAAGTAGCTCATCGGTTCACGGCCTACACCTGTGACACACACCCCCGTGGTGTTCGTGGAGCCAGTGGGAGCGAGGGCATGTACTCGTCCACAAGGCCTCGCTTC
The DNA here is from genome assembly GCA_901007825.1 of Macroramphosus scolopax. Classification (NCBI taxonomy): domain Eukaryota; kingdom Metazoa; phylum Chordata; class Actinopteri; order Syngnathiformes; family Centriscidae; genus Macroramphosus; species Macroramphosus scolopax. The sequence continues at coordinate 24,411 of CAAKHC010018778.1, forward strand.
GGGAACAGTTGTCCTTGTTTGTCAGAGGAACAGAGCCACCAGGTGGCCACTTAACCTGCCGACTGACGTCCTGTCACACAGAACACAACATCACGATGTATTAGAGCATCTCCACACACACACACACACCTCCCAATGCCTCCACCATCACACCTTCACTGATGACTCATGCACATTTACAGTACATGCATGAACCCAAACACACACATTCATGCCACAAGTGGAGAGGAAAAGAAAGGGAGAAGACACTTGTTCTAAAAAGACAGTGATTTATATTCCAAAGTGCCGGTGCACAGATCCCCCCATGTAGAAAGGCTTCTATTACTAATAAATGAACATAACGATAAAAAAAAAAAAAATCCCTTCAAATCTGCCGTGTTACGTGAATCTTTTATGCAAATGGAATTTCAAATGAGGTGGAGCTATCTTCAGAGACCTTGACTGTTTTTCCACAGCCCTCTATTAAAATTCATGCTGCCGCTGATTTATAAATCTTATTAATAGCTCGCTGCCGAGGAAGGGAAGCAAAAGTGATGAAATAGCTTCCCTTCTGTCTTTCTTCTCCTCGGTCCCTCCATCCCATCGCTGGTCCGGCAGGTCCCTCGTCACTCTCTCAATCCTTTCCGCTGCGTCTCGTACGCTGCTGCAGTGTCTCATAGTGATTTTATAATTGGGCTCTTCTCATTGTTATTCAAAACCCTGTAGAACCAATTAGCTGCAGACCTCCCGACCTTCAGCTGCTGTGTAATAGTGGTAACTAAAGACTCCTGGTGAGGGAGCTGAGTTCAATGGTCGGAGATGAATATTTCTATCAACCATATCACATGCAGACATCAAAAAGAATTGTTAGTTTTTTGGAGTTTTTTTTTTTTTTCATTAATCTTTAAAGATCCCGGATGCTCAGACCTGCTCTCTTGTCAGATAAGTGTCGAGATAAAAGAATAATGAGACTGCAGGGAACCTGGTTCAGGGGTGTCCAGTGACCTCTGCCAACAAGTGGACAGTCAGATCCCAGTTGGGTCGCAGCAGGAGGTTTTCTACTAATCATGGTCCCCACTTTTCATCACATCTTAAACAGGTGGAGAACAACACTTCAATTCAACTTCACCTGAGCCACGCTGCCATGTCTGCATCAGGCAACCTGCCACAGTCTGTACGTGTCTCACTGGGCTCTGGTTCCGTCCCCAGCAAACAGAAAATGAACTTTCCATAACCTTGTCAATGCTGACTCAACACTGGAAGACAAGTCTTTGCTCACCTACAACAGTTAATACTGGCAAACATCATGAGACAGTCCGCAGTCACAACAAATAACTCAGATGTAACATTAGTCTTACGCAGCTGTCAGCAGGAAACACTTGGGTGGCACCTGACAGCACTCGCCATCATAAGGAAACATCTCACATACAGGACGGCCTCAGGAGGTCCCTATAAATATATCAGGGGAGTGATGGGGGAACACACACTTATGGACGGACACATACTGTAAATACACTGGTCGACAGTCTTGGAGGTAAAACAAAGATAATGATGTGAGAGATGTGCTCTGATTTTAAAAGACTCTGAAGTAGAGCTGAACAGGTTTTACAATCAAGGGGACGTCCAAAATGATTATTTCATTATGTCAATGCAGATGCATGACACAGCACACTCAAAGCGGACAGCGGCACCATCACAGCACATTCGTCGGTCATGTCTGTTATGTCCGTGTGTCCAAGTCATTTGTTTTTCAATGCAGCAGGCACAGTGCGGATCATTTGTCCAATCATTAATCAATCAGCTACAACAGGACTTCCTTCTCCCTTTACACTCAAGAACCTCACAACATCCGGCTGAAAGGTCAGCCTCAATAAAGACGGAGGAGCTGCTGATTATACTCATTAAAGGATGCCGGGAGCACAAGAAAAGGTTTCCTCCACTGCTGCTTCAAAACTCCTCGAACAAAACACTGGCAGGATGGAAAGTAAATGCTTTTATTACGACTGGCATGATGTGCAATTATCTTCAATTACCTTCAATCATCTAAATTAAATCAAATAGCAAGAACCTTCATTTTCAAAGACTTCTCTTCAATAAGACTCCACGAGGACAGTCCGCCTGCTTTGCCCCCCTCCGGTTGTTATGTATGTGTTTATGTTTGACAGCAGAGGAGTGTGTGGGAGCGCTTTTGTACACGTAGAAAGAAAAAACCAGAGAGACAACAAAACAACATCACATATTTATTTCACTGGTGGGCTGCAGAAAGCAGATCTATCCAGTCTTCCTGCACACAGATATCAAGGCTTGTGTAAGATGAACCAATGACTCAAACAGCCCTCCAGCTGGTCCCGATACCTCCACTAATAACCAACTTTGAAACCTTTTAAACAGCAGTCTCAAATCCTTTGTGTAGTAACTCATTAAAGCTCTTTATTTCCACTTAATCAGCGGCGGCTCCTTGTGTGTGATAAATACTGGATTATTTCAAACTGATGCTTCCTCTTATCAAATTAGCAGTTAGCAAACGAATCCAAGCAGACAGTCGAGTGGATTAATTGATTCAATGCTTGAGTGCATGCACACAGAGCACACCCACTCAAACACACACATGTGCACACAGACACAAAGCCCCTTTCCACTGCACAATACCAAGGATGGAACTAATCAGTGCATGACAAGCGCTGCACAAGCCAAGAAACAGCACAGACACAACTCTTCTTAACAGCTCCGGAGGGGCTGATGGGGGACATGATAACGGGCGAACCACTCAGTGTTCTATAGAGAAGTCTTTTCAAACACATAAGACATATCTCCACTTATCAACAAGGAACATGTGGCGCAGCTCATGGTTGCTACGCCCCCATATACATCCCTCTCTTGTCACACCGTCTGATTCAGTGTCTTTCATTTAAATGTGAGTGTTTCCTCAGGTAGGTGGAGCCAGGTGAGCAGCTTATTGGCAGGACAGGGACGGAGCTCCGTGCTTGGTGTTGTGATGCTCGTCGTATTGGGGATGAAGACGTAAACCCTGGGTTGTTTAAGTTTCTTTCTATTTGTTAACACAAGCCAAACGGAGGGATTTTATATTCGGTGTGAAGTTGAAAAAGCTCGACAGAGGAACTTTGTATACGACAATGGAAATCAGGCGAGATGCACCGCCGACGTACTTCAGTGTGGAGCGATTTGTGGAGCAGATTATGGAGGTTACTGTGCAATCATTCGGGATCAGCCATTACGTGAAGCAGCAGCAGCAAGCGTGTCGTATTTCATTTGAATTCATGAAGCACGCGTGATATTCCAATCAGACAATATTCCCAGATAATATAATAAATGACTGAGAACAGCGTGACCCAGTCTGGATTCTGAGAAATCAAAAAAACAACCAGCGATATTTCTGAATAACTTTTAGAATACTTCAGATTCTGGGGCAGACGGCCTGAATCTGAATTATTCCAGAATTAATTTATGATGGTTGCATTTCTTAACTCTGAAGACAAAAAAAACATGGCGGCAACTGCAGCTTCCAGAGAATCCAGCGGACCAGTACACCGATGAGACAGTGTTTAAAGAGAAGTAGTGCTTTCACAAGTAAGTTTAGTCATAAAAATGGAAAAAGGAAGCTGATGTTGAGTGAGTGGGGTGATGGCGAAAGGGTAAGAAAAAGAGAAATATTAAAGGGGAAGTGAAAGATCAAAACGTAGGTGTGAAACACAAGATGAAGTAGTCCCTGGGTATTGGTCTGGTACCGGATGTGGTTGTGGTGCGTCCATCCAACCAGTCGTGTCAGAGCAGGTTGTGAAAGACAAACATGCTGACACGAACCGACGGTGTTCTGCAAAAGTTAAGAGAAGTTTCATGTTCATACAAAAGCAGAAGCTGAAAGTTCAAATGTCCTGACTCAATGCTGCTTCATAACATAATAAACAACATTTAGTATCTTCCTTTTCATGTTGTTTGCATTTATTTCTCTCCAAATCGAATCAACTACAGGTCATGAAAGGGAACTTTTAATACCCATTTCCACCTCCGTCAATAGATAACATGAACATCTGAATTTGTATGGCTCTGGAGGCAGAATGGCATCCCATCATCAGAGGTTTGGTCCGATCGAAGAGTCTGAATGTGTGTGTGTATGGGTGAATGGTTCTATTGTAAAGTGCTTTGATAAAGGCGCTGTATATAAATACACCTTATATAACAGAAATATGGAGAAGCAAAATAGGTCCCTTTAACATTTAAATCTGGGCCAATATAGTGTTTATCATGGTGTTGTGTGGTTCATCGTAGCATCATGAAGCCCAAACAAATCAATGTAATGTTAGCGAGCGTTTTTCCTTCAACCCTCTTCAATCACTAAACAGATGGCGATCAACAAACCCTGTGTTCTAACAAGAGAGAGCTGCAGCCCATCATGGTGCAGCAGACAGGAATAACATCCAACTGTGGTTTGATGTAGGATCGGTGTAAATTATCACAGATTTCTGTCTCTCAACAACAGCACCAACCCTCCCCTCCCTCGAGTAGGATCTCAAGCCCCCCCCCCTGTCATGACCACTCCTGCAGCCCACAATAAATTGTTAACGACAAACTCCATAAACTTCTCCGGGCTTGAATATTTATTAATGCTTGTGGTTCCCCAGAGTGCCGTTTTCTGTCTGGGGCTCAACACAAGACAGGAACTTCTCCAGAGCAGCGGCGGGCGGCGGCCAGTTAAAGCTCCCATAGAGAGAACAGCTAGTGAATGTAGATGAGGTGGTCTGCTTGGCTCGGGCCATAAACAAAGACGGCCCCTCTGCAGTAAAAGGGTAACGTTTCAGAGTTGATACGGATCCACAACAGGAGCGTGAACCAACTTCTCCAGCTGCACGCAGCTCCGACTCCGCAGAGGTTCATGCTGCTCAGACTGAAGCCTTTAAATCAAACAGAGTGTTGACAGGGTAATTAAAATCACTTCAAGCTGTATTAACTCATCATTAGATCTTATGCGGAAGCCTAAATTCCTGAAAATGTTAGTACCAAAACAGCTGTTTAGGTTTACTTTCTATTTTTCTACATAGTTTGAACTATAGAAACTGATCAGAAATACCTTCGATATGCTCTTGTTATTTAAAATAATGATTGAATAGTTTGTACATGAACTTTGAACTTACTTTAGCTTGACTCTGAAATTGGAGTATCAGTATGTGGAAAGGGGTTAAATGATTATACTACAAACTGTCCAGATATAAACAATAGTTGGCATCCCGACCAATTATAGTGCTTTTTTTTTTAATCTACTATGTGACGGAGTGATGAGTGACTGAGCTAAAATGTCGTTTCCATTTTTTTTCCCCCATTTTACATTTAAAATCTCGTGGTGAGCAGGAAAGTTTTCATCAGCAGACTGTCTGTAGGCAATTATAAAGACCTGCTTCACTAAGTGCACTTTCCACTAATGACTCCACTCACAGCCTGTAGTGGCCTTTATGAAATACAACATAACTTACGTACTTTAACTTCAGATGTTAAAAGTACACATGCAGCCTTGTAGGTTCTTGACACCGCTGGTTCCTTGAATAGCTGAAGGAAGAGCCGTTCTTTGGTTCTCAGTCTAATCTGTACACACTGAGAGGGCGAGGTCGGGCCCACAGCGCAGGGGGGCTTTAAACGGGGCCGGGCCAATACTCACAGAATCTGAAGTTACAGTATTCTTATATCCTGGTACGGTTTAGGGAAACAACGTGGAATGACTGTGATGGTTAAAACATTAACCAGTAATAACCACAGTCTCCTCTGGGGGTCAGGTTAGGTGACTGATACGAAAACCTCAAAAACCAGCAACAACTGAAGATACATGTTGTATAATCAGAAGTGAGTTAGTGTAGTGGCTATATGACTCACGTTATGTCATGATGGGATCACACCATCTCCGATGCCACGCACATGATGTTTCTGACCCGTGAGCTCTCAGTACTAATTACTACATTATTAAAAGTCATTACCATGTTATTACTCCATGTCATTACAACAGGATAACATGCATCAGTACTCTTAACTAAAATATTACATGAGTACTGATGGGTTGAATAACACAGCCTTCATTCTGGTCTCAACAATACACCTGTCAAGTCTCGTGACTTAAAATTACTGTGGGCCTAAGGCGTGAAGTTGGGGGGGAGGCTTCCTTACATCCTACCCCGCTACTTCCAGCACCCTTTTGTTCAGACCGCACATGTTTTTGAACTCAGCCTTCCCTTTGATCTCGACAATGCACACCTGTAAAGTGTCAGGCCTACATTATACACAGCTGTGACACTATCTTACTGACTAAATATATCTTCACCTCCTCTGTGGTAGTAACTTGTATAGCTGATGTCTCCAGGATCATGACATCACCCTGCCACATCCATCACACTCCGCCCAGCCAGCGCTGTTATCTGGAGATTCATTTCCTCTATAAGACAAGAGTCAGAAATTGTTTACCATTTGTTTCAGTTCTGCTTATTGCCCCCAAGTTAAAAAGAAAATGAAATTAAGAGAGAAGGACCCTGATGTTCTTCATTCAGTGAGCAAGTCTCATCAAGCTCACTTTCTCTTACTTCCTTTTTTCAGTCTAAGAGGGAGTCTCTCTCTCTCTAGGTACAGGACCTCAGCAGACACTGAAAGGATCTGAAGACACGCAGCAGCAAAGTCAGGTGACACTTCTCTCTGGGTTTTATCAGAATGTGCAGACGTTTTAAATTGTTACAAACATACCAGAATAGAAGTAAAATGCGGCCATAAAAGATTCAACAGCAGTGATTTTACAGTATTTACAATGCAGCTTCCCGGCTCTGCTCGTAAGGCTTGAAAACGCCAACATTAAGAGGTAAAATACAAATGAAGGATTAAAGAGGCTGAGAAACAATGGAGGTGAAAGAGGAGAACTAATCTAATTAAGATCTCAATCACTCAATTAGACCTGAGCAGGAGGAACAAATGGCAAATAAATTCTTTCATCAGAACAACCGGCTTAATTGCTCCAAGATGGAGCACTGACATCTGGCATGTCCCCTCCAGAGTGCTGTGTGTGCGTGTGTGTGTGTGTGTGTGTGTGTGTGTGAGAGAGCGTGTGCGCACATGTGTGTGTGTGTGACTCACACAGAAAGCGAGACACAGACAAAGAGAGAGACGAGAGACGGGAGGTAGAATTTGGTAGAATAACATGAAGGGATTGGAGGGGCAGGAGTTCAGTGATGAGTGTGCTTTCACTGAGCCCTGACTGTGTTTATGAGCGTGAAACTGCACGAGTGCAATGGAGCAGCAGCCTGGTTTATCCATTCGCAATTCACCCACATGGTCAGTGGACAGTGGTTGAATTAATGGGATCGGGGGATGTTTTCCTCATGTGAGCACAGTGTTCAGACCAAGAATGAGGTCACTTGTTTTTTTAAGAAATACGAGCTGTGGTTAGTTTGACTCACAAACATGCAGCCTGGTTGCTGATAGACAATCTGAGAAAATTTGCGAGGCAGGAACTGTGGTGGTGGCCTGAGGTGTTGTGCCAAAAGCAAAGGCGAACTAAGAGGGAAAATGCACTTCCCTCCCCTCAGCTCAGTTTCTCAGCTCTAAGTACCAGATCTGGTTATGAGTCCATCTAACCGCTTCCTCATGCTGCTGGTAGGGAGGTCAAGGTTCACTCAGGTCCTCTGACAGCCAGAACAGGCTGCAATAACAAGAGAGGTGGAAACAAGAACTCTATCTTCATCTTCTCTGTTCACCTACTACCCTTTTTTCTTCTACCCACAACCCCTTTCATGTCATTCTTGTGTCTAGAAATCATAGCTGTCAGTAAACCTGTCTCAGAGGCTGCACTATTATACACAACGCCCATGCATGTCAGTATCATCATCCACAACATATGGTAGGAAAAAGAACTACAGAGCAATACAGTGTAAGACATTTTTGCAATAAAGCAATAAAGCCTACATGTGAACTTTTAATCATTTAAAATTTGTGATGCATCTTCATCGGGCAGGTTGAAGGGTCCCCCAGTGTCGAGTCTGTCGACACGGCCATGCTCTGATGTCCATCTTTAGTGATTAAAAAAACTGAAAATTCTGCATAAATATTATGAAATCTCTAAGAAAAAATAGAAATGGTTTAGAACCATAAGCAGCAGTGGTGAATGTTTCCAGAGGATAACATCCCTGTCCTGGAGGGAGCGGCATTGTCAGTGCAGTCGGTCCTCTGGATTATCTCACTCACACCCACATTAAAGCTGAACAGATGGTGATATGCTGTCCTCTGCTGGGCAACACTGGCACTGCAGCTGCAACAACTCAGAACTTAAATGATGCACGTTACATCAGCTGAGATAATATAAATACACACATTTGTGGATTAAAAATCATAAAAATATTTAGACTCAGCTTTAAATGCATTAAAGGGTGCTTGCATCTATTTTCTGGCTCTTTCACTGCATTGTCTTTGTAAATGTTACACACTGCAAGTCTGTAAGTCAAAAAAGCTTATTATATCAACTTTAAAGCGACTAATTGTTAATCAGTATTTTCTGGTGGGGAGTTTTTTTTCGTGCCAATTCCATGTGATCATTTGATGGGTTTTGGTTGTTACATTGGCATATACTTCTATTTTTCAAGTCTTCGTGCCCCAGTTGGTTTATAGTCCTTGAGCTAGTTCTAAAATTGTTCTGCAGATATGTTAGATTATCAGATTTCACACCATGTGGGCTGCTTATCTTTTTTCTGCACACCGAGTGAATATGGCCACATGCACAGCTATACACCCACAGGTGAATAAATCATTCCACATATGTCCAGCAGCCGTGTCAAGAACAAACATACCAGTTTCCAAGGCGTCGGAGTGCATGTTCATATGCTGTACGTCACAGGCAATAAGAGGAGTAGCAGGGTGAATGTGCTACATGAGTGTGTTAGGATGCCATATTGCAAAACCGTAATGGGTAAATATACTAATAAACCTTATGTACAAGTTATTCAATGTACGTCTGATGTGAAGCTCTCATTAAACATATAGTAACATGTGTCAGTCATGCTCAAACGGGTCAGACACCAACAAAAACCAGATGTGTGCCGGGTGAAGAAAGACTGCTGATATTGAATGATGGGAGTCGTTTCATCGCTAAAGTACCAGATGTTTACATTTGATCTTCCAGCGAGCAGCAGTTCACAGTCCCAGAGGGCACATGTTGGTATTAATAGGTCAGAACGGTGTATGTGATATATAAGTCAGCTAAGTGGGTCAGAGATGTGGTTCCAGGGACGCTCCGGTGGGTCAACAGGCAGACTTGGAGGTGTATTTGCACATTTCAGGCAAGGCTGTCCATCGAATGCCTTTGACCTCACAGGTTGGCTTCAATATTTGTTGTGCGGATGATTTATAAATATTTCCCTTTGGTCCTGCCAAGGGCAAGATGTCTTGCCAAAAGGAAAGCTCCCTCTGAAGTGAGGCCATGAAAGTCAGGTCTGTGAGTACGCTGCACACACCCACACACGCACCCACACGCACATGCACACATGAACACGCACCCACACACACACCACACACACTGGAATACAAATATCCAGTCATCCGCCAAGGCAAATATCACAGAACTGTGAACATGTAAATATCCACACTGTAGACAATTTGAGGACAACACTCACACTGTATTTAAACCCTCCAATTATGCTAAACAGCAGTAAGTATATTAGACTACTGCTGAGCAGAGGAGCTGCTGATGAGGGTGAAGTTACAAGGCCTGAATATCTACAGGTTAGTCCGGGGTTAAAAAAGGATGCAAAACTAGGGACGATGACCAATTATGATTTTACCATTTCTTTAAAAAAATTTGCTCGATAATCTCCATTTATTTTAATGATGAGGATGATATCTATGTATTCAACCCTTAATCTTATCTTCTATGAATACTGTGTATACACAATGTAATACAATCGCTAGAGTCAACTCCAATGTAGACCTGTAATTCTTTAATCACATCCATACAAAACTGGCTAAAATTAACACCTTCATTTTCACCCTCAAAGTGGGGGGAGCCCAACATTCATTTAACACATTTCACCCTGAGGTGTTTTTGATTTTGACCTATGTGGACTGAAGTTATCCAAATGTGGAGGAAAGGAAAAAGTGAATACAGATGTTTGACAACCTTTTTACATCTTGTGACCTCCCGCCGAAAAGAAGGTTTTCCTTTTATGTGCCTAATTAGATGATGTGACAATAAATTGTTTCGAGTATTAGCCGCCAGCTTTTAAAGTTGATCTGAAGTCAGACTGAGTAAATATCTGTGAGCCAACGTGACAATATCTCTGCAACTGAAAACAGGTCTGAGGCTTTGAGTGTTTCACCTTCTGACCTCCGCGGCCCCATTTAGGAAATGAACCCCTTCCACCGCTATATCATTAGCTTCAAAACTAACTTAATTGACTCTTCGCTTAGTCCCGCCCCCCTTGGTTACTGTTGCTATGCCCGTCCAACTTTTCTATTTGTTCAAAACCGGCGGGGTTAAATACATGTGGAACATTGTGCTAATCCAGTTTATGTTACTTAGCGTCTTACCTCAGAGCAAATAGAGGAGTTATTGTTTATCTTGGATTGATTCAGCTGTGAGTTGGTTCTTCCACACTGTTTGATCCGTATCCAACTAGCTGGTTAGCAGCTAGTATGCTAACCTCAGTTAGCATGCTAGTATGCTAACTTCAGTTGGCATGTTAACTTCAGTGGATACCTCTGCAACAAAATACAGTGTTGATTTTTTACTTAATGTCAAAACTACTATTTCTTTACATTCTGTTAATCTTTTTTGTACGATTTGAATGTTTTAAACTAAGCGTAGCACCTAGCTCAGCGTTACACCCACTGCCATGAGACAAATCACGTTTGATGAATATTCAGACAGATTCAAATTTTTACATTTTCCTTAAATTTTCTCTGAAATATGTTACTCTCCAAAAAACAGTTGGATGTTAAAGGTTCTTTTTTGTGTCACTTTCATCATTTCCCCGGTAGAAACTTGTACTTTACAAAGGTAGCTTCCAACCATAAAAGTAGCAGGGAAATAACAGGGTATTTGACAGAACTGGTTGAGGAAAAAAACATCCAATTATGGGAATCTAAGAAACCTAAAAACAAGGAAGATCAATGGAGAGGATTTTCAAACAGAATAAGTATTTTAAATCATTATCTATGATGTATGGTAATGGTATGATTAAGCACTTTTGCTGCAGAGAGTCAAAGAGACAAAACGTCCAGCACAATCAGTATCTGAAATGTGACTAACTGATGTAAGAGTAACCCTGTCATATACATTTAATACATCTCTACTGTAGCTCTGAGGCACCCTTCCTGTCCATGATATTTTCCAGCTGAACTAGCAACCCATCCGGCATGCAATCCCTGGACTGCATAACTAAAACTGGAGTGTCTCCCAAAATTGCAACATGAAATCAGCGTGATTCTTTAACACTCACAGATTTTCTTTCAGTTTTCATTATGGAGTCAAAGTCAGCGTTTTCCAAGCACTCTAACAAGCTCAAACTAACACCCTCAGGCCTAACCCCATGTCTTTAGGATTATTGAAACAGCCAGAGTTGGCCTTGTTTTCAAGCACCAAACTCCCCGAAAGCCTTATTCTATTAAACCACATACACTGTCTCATGTGTTGCACCATGGGCAGTAATGCAAAACTGGGGCGATTTTCCGTTTGAGAGCAAGGGATTACTGTAAAGATGTGGTGGGAGAGATGACAGTCAGATGGGAGTGGGAGACGCGGTGGTTTGTGCCCATCTGTTTCCTGCTATGTCATGAAGGGAGGGGAGCAGATACACTCAGCATTGGTGTTTATCCAACCTCTAATAAAGGAAAAAGATAAACGCTGACTTCAGATGAAGCCATTTAACAAACAGTGATGGACACCGTCCTTATTGGCGTTTCAGGACAAGATGTGTCAGGTAAGTCTGATGCATAATAAGCAAACTGATTTAAAGAAGTGATCTGTTTCTAATCTGACGGTGTTGTCAGAGTAACGCGTGTATTCCGTACATGGAGTCCCACACGCCGTTTGATACAGCAAATGTGCAGGACATGCTGTTGTAGTCTTGGCATGTCAAGCTTGATCCTCCTGCCAGGCTTTGGGGATTGAGGGTTTTCATTCCTCTGTTCGCCCCATCCACTCAAAAGATCTGGAATAAATCCCGGGAAATGAGAGAGAGCCTGCTGCCCCCTCACTGCTACTCATTCCCAGGTGTGCAAATCCCAGGTCATCCAAGGAGCAGACGGTTACACCGCCAAAGTGCTAGGAAGAAGGAGAATAAATGATGGAGAGAACACGGGATGTTAGAGAAGGAACAAAAGAAAGGTGATGAATGGAAAAGGAAAAAGAAGATGAAATAAAAGAAAGGGATGAAGAGAAGACAAGAAAGCTGCTTTCTGGGAATATTAACCACGCTGAATTCATTCAACTCAAATCAGCACCATGTGTCCTCCAGAGCCTTATTATGCCATAATTGAACTTTATTGAGGCAACAAAGTGCTTTGGAACTCTGCAAAAACATTAAAGAGGCCTCGCTTGTCTCGGCCTGGAGCCAAGAGTAGTCCCGTCTCTCAGGGGACTAATGAAAACAGGGGCCCCTGGTCTCGCGTTTGCTGCCCTCAGTGTAGCCTCACAAGCTGGCTGGCTGGCGATGCCTGAGTAATGGCCTATTAGTGTCAGAGAAATGGTTAGCAATTGCAGCAGGGAGACAGATATGGCACAGGTCAATGACCGACTTGACCTGTGGAAATAACCAGGAAGGAAGGATGAGAGACGAAGGTAAAACAGCAGGAGGTAAGAAGTGGAGAGGAACATTCATGCTGTTTAAATAACAATGAATATATTTTTAGGATTTAAAACAACAGTCCTGGAGATCGTTATGTTTTTCTTCGGTTTTCGCACTGAGGTTTCAGCCGACTGCCTCGCAAGCAGCTGTTACAGTTGTTCTGTAACCTGAAACAATTTGGGATCGGGTGGACTTTATGAGTTATTTGAGGTGTCCCACAAGGATTAATATTTGGACCCTCTTTTGTTCCTCAACATTAATGAGTGTCACTCATGTAACTAGTTGTGGTTGTTTTTAGATATTTTCTTTCACATACACATTTTTTTATTTCCTGAATGAAGCTGAATTTCTAAATGATTTAAACTGATATTGTCTTTCATTGTTAATAAAGTATTTTTAAATACATTTTTCATTTGTATTTTTGTAGATTCTGGATGATGTAATGAAGGAGAGGGATCATATGTTTAATAGAAGTTATGACCAGGTGATTTGACTATGTTTTTGATTAAACAGGTTAATGTATGATTAGATGTGTAACTCAAGTCTGCAGCCAATATGAAATGATGTGATGAAATTTCACACAATCAAATATCAATGAAAACACAGATGGAGTAAACAACATGTCAGCACATAAATAATGTACACAAGTTATCATTAAAGAGTATTAATGAAGAATCCTTCAGAATCACGTCAACATGCATTAAAGATGAACGGGATTTTAAAGGGAGACATGTGATGTCTGGTTGAATCAGCATCATCCAAGATATTCAGAAAGATGTAAAGATACCTGATGTAGGAAGCAACAGCAGGAGAGCAGCAGGACACCCAATATAATAATACAATATACACAAGAGGAAGTTTTTTAATACGTGTCCTCCCCCTGCTTTCTTCCCTCACCCCTCTGCACATTGTAGGGGAGCAGCAACAGAAGTGGCAGACTGCTCTATGAGATGACAAATGTTCCCGACAGCTCAGACGACTGGAAGCTCATTGTGGGCGTGTATCCGATGTGTATAACCACCCGCCTGCTTCCTCAGCCATTTTACCACACGAGGCATGTGGCGGATGGCCAGAGCTTATTCCAACATAAATAAAGTCTCTGATCCTTCTTGGGATGACGAATTTTTAAAGATGGGATTCTTTGTGGCCCGGCTGAGGTTACAACGGTTAACCAAACGGCCACAAGTGGATGTATGGGACTGATTAGGACCCTGGAAATGAGATTAAAGGGAGATCTAGCAACAGATTGAATTGTATTTGCCATAATTGCTGAGAACAGCTTATTCAGTGCAGACCGCAGGAGAGAGAATCATAAAACCGAGGAAGAGGAGGGGGAGAGAGGAGGGAGGGGTGCCACTTGAAACCAGAGCTTTTCTCAAAGAAATCAAACCCAGGACAAGTCTTGTATCAATTAGAGGGTGTGTTCCTGTTGTGCATTTGTGTGTGCAAGCAGAAGATGGCATCGGGGAGAGATAAGCATTAGCTCATACACGACGAGTTCTGATCCAAGTCATGTTTTCTTTGTGGTTCTGGTACTTTAAGTGATCTTGATTACATTTCAACTACATTGTAGATGTTAATGGAAACACTCCCGTGTGTTTAGGGTCAGTGCATGCTAGTAATTTATCAGCATTGAGATAACTTAAATGGTTATGACCTCTGTTGGAGAAGAAACATAACAGCATCCCATTTAAAGCTATAATGAAAAATAAATCTAGTGAAGAGAAAAAGAGCAAGACAAATCAATAGAGGCACAAGCTCAAAGATAAAAGTAAGCGTGGTGTGCCAAAGAGAGTCGCTCTCATTCCTGGGTTGATTATACTTAAAGTGAAACCACATGAACCGAGCTGTTCCCACAAGCGAAGTAAGAGCGTGTGGAGCTAAAAGTAAACATACATCATATGAATTGCAGTCCCTGAAGACCTGGTTTCAAATCTTTACACATTTCCCTTTACCACAAGGTTGCGGGAAAACAAACCTTTGTTCTTATTTATAACATGTTTAACTCTGCTGACATCTTTCATCAGGTCTCTGCGGGTGGGATTTGATCATACGTATTGATAGCGGTCTCGCAACATAAGCAGACAACCCCACAACTGTCATCATATTGTCAAAGCCTGACTGGAGCCCCGTCTCATCCCATTATTCAAACGGAAAAAGGCAGTGAGAGAAGGGAGAAGTTAGGAGTGTTCGCATGCAACACAGAGTACAGCTGAGGATGATGATGGGGTAAGAGTTGTGTGTTGGTAATAAACAAAAGCTGCACTAATTAATTAATGTATCAAATGTCCATCCAATAATGTATTATGGACTGCATGTTCTCCTGGTTCCTGGGTTGGTTTCCTCCAGGTGCTCCGATTTCCTCCAACACCAGAAAACATGCAGGACTCAGCCCTGTGATCGCCTGGCAACCGGGACAGGGTGTTGCCCGCCTCTCACCCAGTGCATGCTGGGATTGGCTTCATTGGGTAAATCGGGTTATAAACAAAATACTCAGAAACACAGATGTAGTTTTCTATGTTAGGCACTTTTATTGATTTTGTTACATTGATTAACAAACACAAATATTATGCCAAAAAAATACAACCAATTTGAACATATTGATATATATTTATTTAGAGATTTTAATAGATTTAATTTGTAGTCGGTAGAGGGGAAAACAGAAGAAAGATTCGAGTAGACCCCAAATGTGCCAAAATGCAGGAGGTATTGTTTTCTAAACTATCACTGGTTGTAAAAAGAATATTTGGCCAAGTATAAAAACAGACAGAGACATTCTACTTGGCAAGGTGTGTTAAGTTAAAGGTAAAGACAGGAGTGCTTCAAATAACAAATCTTTAAGGGGTTTCATCTAAGAGATCTACTCTATTCTTATCAAATGGCATCCTACAGTAAATGTTAGCCTGAACATGTGTTGTGCCGTTCTACTTCCAGACCTGCTGAATATCGGAAATGTCCCACTGTGGTACAGTAATTAAAGTTGTACAAAGCTATGAAAAATTGTCAGTGTAAAGGCACAAGAGACTCGCTCCACAATCAGAACACCACTAAAGTAAAACAAGGAGTCACAAAAAACTGGCTCAGGGGTTTGCAACCATCGTTTCAGGAGAGCTGCAACATTCACTACTGCTTAGATTATAAGCTATGTGAGGTTACACTGTACCAGTGATGATTGATCGATAATAAACCCGGTTAACTTCAACATAACATTTCATTTTCTCTCAATCTGAGAGATTTCTAATATATTTTCAAAGTAAACGCATGCAGATATTACTTCTCCCAAAAGCAACGACCGCCCACCCCTGAGCCACACGGATTATTAAAATCTCTATCAACTTGGCCTGCCAAGTCTCACCACTAGAGGACACTAAGATCTCAACAAAAAAAGATGACCAGCCACTGCAAACTGAAGGACACAGCACGAGATGGGAGACGTCTACACAACACCCCTTTGACTCAAATCCAGCATTAACCATGAACAGTGTCCTGTTACCACTGTAAGTGTGTGAGTGACAGACCTAAACTCTATCACAAAACCACACGTTACCATCTACTGTAATGACAAATCATTTATACACTTGTCATCGTTAGACAAGGTGTCTTTGGTATTCTGATTATCCTGAAAGCACATGGGCCAGTTTGAACCAGGATGAAAAAACAGCGTCTGAAGAAACAAATTGTGAACAGTCTGACTCCAACATGACAAGTGTGGCTTATTGTTACAACAGACCTGGACAAGTCTGTGTTGAAACATTCACGTTTCTAAAGTGTATCGGCATGGAGAGAGATGCTCGTCACCCTCCCTGTCCATACCATCTCACTCTGAATCTGTTCTTCATCTGTTTCTGTGCAAACAATGCATCCTGTAGATGAATCAAGCGAGGCTTCGTCTGCCTGAGTTGGTGAATTCAAGAGGGGATCTTTCACAGTTACACAGATTTCTGTATAATTTTGTGTTTCCTCGCTCAGTAAAACTGAATTCACCAGGCAAGGAAACACAGGGAGGATTCTCTTCATGGCTTTTATGGACAGATGGAACAATTATAGAGAACAAAATCTGTTTCAACAGAAATATACGGACATCTGAGTATTGTGGTAAGGTTGACTTAAAAAACACGAACCTATACTTCAAATTCCAGGAAACATCACACGCAAGCATACTGTTTGAGGGCTGTCAGGTGGGAATGTGAAGAGTGGTCACTGTGTTTAAGAGTGAGTTATATAGGGTGTACATGGTGAGATTACTTCTACATTACAGAATACAAGAAACCAAACTGCAATGAAGAGAATGAACAATCATTTGAGAGACGTGTGTAATTCCACTATCACACACTTGAAACTGAGAAAGAAAGTACATGGATTAAGTCAAAATGATTTCATTCTTAATTTGAAACAGACCATCTCCAACTAATCCAATGGCATTTTAATTTTCTGCATTTCTACTTTACTTGTCCTTACAATCTACATTTTTCACCTGCAGCCAACACACAGGTTTATATTGGGAACTAAAGTTGTAAAGCACAAATGGATTTCATCACTGCCTGTTTGGAGAAATATTGCCTGAATGATAAACACATACGGCACCCACAGGGGCCGTAGCACGACCACTTGTTCAGCGGTGGATGTGAGGCTGGTGAACTTGAGTCAGCATGTAGCAGCATCTCGATCTTCTGCTGGAGGAAGCTTTAACACACAAACTCCTGTCTCATGCGGATGATCTGCAGTAAGGCGGCTTGGACGTCCTCATCCATGTGGCCCTTTGAGAGAGACACAGTCAAGAATGTGGTCCAGTTAAAAGCTAAATCTTAAATAACCAATCTATAAGATTGTTTTTGTTGATGATGGGTTCCACAGTGTTAAATCAATACAATCAGCAACTCTCAGTTCAATTGAGATAAATGAGACGTACCTGTGCTGCACTCAGAAGGTGAGTTCGATAAATTGAAACCACCTCCCTGTGTTGCCTCTCAGCGTCCTGAATGAGCAGAGGAGAGGAAGACAAACAGAAAGGAAACAGAGGTCGTTGTGTCAATGTCTTGACCAGCTGATCGAACAAAAAATACTGACGTGGGCTCGGGTTCAAAATGACCACAAAGCTTTTTCCAGCAACACTTCTATATCTATTTTAGCCTCCATGCACAACACAACTATTGAAGATAGTTTCATATATATGCAGGAATGTATTCAAAAATAAACATTTCTGATGACTATGAAACTAGAATACTTGTTGTGTGTGTGTATAGAATACGAGGTTCTGAGCTCTCGTGAGGATAAAAGTAATGATTCAACTAATCTGCCAAGACAACTTTGCAGATTGTGCAAGTAAATATTAAATAAGGAGCTTCAAATGGACTCGTACTAAACAGAAAGGCAGTTTACTGTTCAGTACAGTAGTGGTCTGTAGTGGAGTAGGAGTATGTTTATAATATCTTCTGTCATACATATTCCAGTATGAGTTGCGTGTTGACTCACAGCCAGCTGTTGCTGTAGGCTCTTGATCTGGGCTTGAAGAGTGTCGATGTGCTGCATCTGTCTCTTATTGGGAGCGTTGCTTGTGTATGCCAGCTGGGACAAACCGTTCAGTGCTTGCTTTAATCGCTCAACGTCTGTCAGCAACTCTGTGATCTGAGAGACACACACACACAAACAAACTGACATTAGAACGATATCTTCTATATCTTTATAACACAAGTGACAAAACATCTACAGCCTGGAGAAAAAAATAACAGATAAAAATCGAAATATTCTTATTTTTAAAATAACAAAATAGCCAAATGTTTCAGTATCTTTGTCAATATGTTTCTATCTAATTCAGTCAATTACACATAAATCATAAACCATGACTGAGCACACAGACATCAGTTCATTCCGATCTTTCCTACCTTCCTGTCCTTGGCTTCAGTCTGCTGAGCTGATGTCTGAATCCTCCTCTGAAGATCACAGATGGTGCTGAGCGACTCGTCGTACCGCTCTTTCAGCTCCCTGATTTCTTTTTCGACGGCTTGTCCTTTCTCCTGGACAGCCTCTATCTCACTTCTGGCCTTGCTCTCAGCCTGCCTGGCTTGAGTTGCCTCCTGATGGACCTCTTTGCACTCCTCTGCTAAGCTCAATAGCTTGTCACTCAGGCTGGATGCCTCCTCCTCCAGCTGCTGCTTCTCTTTGTTTAACTGGTTCATTTGGTCTTCCTTATAGCGAAGCTCCTCGAGAGCCTGAGTGGCTTGAAGGAGCTCAGATTGCAGGGCAGATACATCCTCAGCCCTCTGACCGTTGTTTTCCTCCTCGTCACGGAGTGCCCTTCGAAGCTCAGTGACTTCAGCTTCTAAGGCTTCCTTGGCCTTCGTGTGTTGTTGCAGCAGAGAAGCCTGCTCTCCGCAGTGTTCCTGAAGTTCTTTCTGCAGGGCACAAACCTTTTGGGCCTCCTCCTGCTGAGCCTCTCGTGCTTTCTTGCAATCAGCCTGGGCTTGCTTCATGGCATCATGTAGGGCTTTAAGCTCAGTGTCATATGTCGCGATACGTGTCAACTCTGATTTCAGGCGGTCCTGGAGATTCTGGATCTGAGTGTTGCATAGGACATTCTGGTCCTCAAGCTCAGCTTTCTGTTGGGAAACCTTATTCTGCTGCTGCTCTAGATTGACCAACGCCAGCGTTAATTCCTCAAACCGACCCTTGACCACGTCCTCCGATTCCTTTTGCTTTTCACCTGTAACAAGAGCAGTGTCCAGCCTTTGTTGAACAGATTCAATCTCATCTTTTAGTTTCTCTTTCTCCTGCTTGTTGCACTCTCCAGCAGACTTCTCTTTGTTATACTTCTCCTCCATGTCCAATAGTTTGACTTTCAACTCCTCTACCTGGGAACTGTAGGAGCTTTCTTTATCCTCAAGTGCTGTCAGAGGGATGAACTTGGACTGAATAGCCTCCTGTATGGTATCAAGTTCTTTCTTCTGGGCTTCTAATTCTTGAGTGAGCCTCACAGTTTCCTCCTGGGCCGACACATACATCGCTGACAATTCGTTTGCTCTATTCTCTGCCTCAGCCACGGTCCCATTCAACTTGTCTGTGACAGATTTGTGATCTTTTACACTTATAAAATCTTTTTTCATCTCCAACAGAACTTTTTCCAACTTTGCTTTCAACTTATCGTTTCCTTCTCTCACATTGCTTAATTCTTCCCTACTTTCCTTTTCCCTTGTCTCCAACTTAAACATCTCAGCTTTAACGCTCTCTAAAGTGGAGCTTAACTCCACCCTCACTTGCTCATGCTGCTGTCTGGGTATGTACTCTCCATCCAGGCTCTGTTTCCAGGTCTGGCTCTGTGCCTTCAGTTGTACACACTCTTTGTCTCGGTCTTCACATTTCTTTTTCAAAAGTTCAAATTTCTTCGTCAGGTCAGCGTTGTGAGACCTCAGAGCATCCATTTCAGTCTGGTCACTCTCTTTGGCACCTTGAAGAACGGTAACATTCTCTTGCAGCTTTGTCCTCTCGGTTTGAAGCACTTGGACTTGTGCCTCAGCTTTACCATGACGTTCACAGGACTCTACCAGCTTGTCCTCCATCTCCTCAATAGCTGTTACCATGTTCAACCGAACCTCCTCATGGTCTTTTATGGGCATCAAGTCAACCTCAATTCTGCTGTTGAGCTCCTCCAGCTGCTCTCGCAGGATCTCTCTCTCTTCCTCACTTTCCTCCACCTCATGAATTAGTGCCTGGCTTTTTGCAGTGACATCATGCAGTTTCCTTTTCAGGGAAGCATTCTGCTCTTCAAGTGCTGCCTGTATCCTCTGATGCTCCTCAGCAGACATTACCCCTGCTTCTCCCTGGGGTAACGGATTATCTAGCTTTCGATGGAGCTCGGCTACCTCCTCTAGCACGCGATCATAGTCTTCCCTCAGCTCGGCAAGCTGCCGTTCCTTTTCGTCAACTGCATTGCTCAGCAGGTTTTTCATGTTGTCAAATTTCTCAGCCGGTACCGTGTTGCCATGTTTAGTCTGGGCTTCCCTCAATTGGGTTTCCATTTCTAGGAGAGTTTCTCCTAGTTCATCTCTTTCTGCGGTCAGAGCTACTAGATCTTCACTCAGCCTTTCAGCCTCAGCTGCTAGCTGGCTTTCACTGCTCTTGTACTCCTCTAAGGCCTTCTCACTCTGTTTCAGACGATTACGAACCCGACCGACTTCGGCTGAAGCACCTTCATACTTCGCCTTGATATCCTGAAGCTGGGCACGTAGCTCTTCCGTCGCCTGGCCTCCTAAGTGCTCCTTCACTGCAACCACATGGGCCTGCAGCTGTTTAACCTTGCATTCAGAGTCAAGCATTCGCTTCTGCACATCCCCCAAGGCGTCCTCGAGTTCTTGAACCTGCTGGTCAGCCTGCTTCTGGACGATTTCTCGGCTCTGAATCAGCTCTTGACACTCCCGATTTTTACGATTCAGGGCAGATTGAAGCCGTGCCGTCTCTTCTTCTGCCGTTTGTTTCTTTCTCTTGACCAACTCATGTTCATGCCTGAGTGCATTTAGATCACCAGTGAGGTCCCAGCCTACAGTTGTCACACCCTTCTCTGAAGGTCTGGACAGTGAGCGTGGCATGGCAGGATTCTGGAGGAGCTGCAACGAGCAAAGATGAAAAACATTGATACAAAAACACAACAAAAGATGAACAGTCATTGCTTGTTGTCAGTCACAGAGAACAAACAATTCATTGGATTTCTACTGCTCTGCAGACAGAGGCTTACCTGATCAGAATCCAGACTGTGAGCTTGTTTCACCAGAATGTGCTCTTTGCCTGTGAAACAAGAGTGAAGAAAACATTTAAATCTATTCGCTCATTGCAAGAAATGTTCAAATCAGCATTGTGTTCATCACAATATAAAACATTTTTTCAATGATTAAAGGAGTAGAAGCAAGCTGACCTTTGATAACTGACTGCCCAGAGTAATCCCCCTGTAGATCCAAAGAAGCACATTGCAGCTGGTGTTAATAACTTTTTTTTTTTAAAACATCACTTAAAACATCCTTATTATTCAAATTTAATAAATTCTTCAAGAAACATCGACATTTCCCCATTAAGAGGTACCTTTTGCGGGTTTTTGTTGGGAAAGAACAGGGTTAGAAACACAGAAAAAAGCAGTTGATAGCAAAGTTATGTCAGAAAACAAACCTAAAAATCTCATTTTGCACGGATTTATCAGAATATCAAAGCCTTTAATAAGTGAAATGATACGTGTACAGTCACTGACCATGGTGCTCCTGAGCTGGACCTTGACAGTCTCCAGGCCTCGTGCCCCGTCCTCTCTTTCTTTGACACTGAGTAACACCTGCAGCTGCTCCTTCTGATTCAGGAAAACAATACAATGCATGTGTGAGTAAAAGACAAACAACTACAACATTCTAATGTTAATAAGATAGGATTGAATGGAGCACATATTCACTATGAACAAGCACAGACATTTGTGGGATTCAATATGTTGTCTTTTACTTGGTGTTTCTTTCAAATCCCTCACAGTTGTCCAATAGAGTGGAAGAACTTGGTCATAAGACTGTTTCAGATTGTTCCAATCCAGGTCAGCTGTTTGCTCTCTTTTTCCGTCCAATTCTACATGAGTAGTTTCATCTCAGTTTTTCATCATATCTTGAATTTCCCAAGTTAATTGCCTCAGATCAGACTGCCAGTAATTTGTTCCAATAACTGTCCTGGCAGTCAGGAACAAGAGACAACTGTGCACCAGCTTCACTTGGATTAACATCTAATCATGGCAAACTTCTTTTTTATTATGCATATATTTTAGGATTAATCGTTAACACACCCTTCTTCGTGGTATCAACAATACAACATATGTTCCCAAATTATTTTATATATAAATTTGATACTTGCAGACAAATCAAAGAACATATAATTGAGAATGTCAAAGTTCATTATGTCTATGTGAACATTTTGGTTTCAATACCTCTTTCTGGGAGTCTTCTACTGACATCTTTTCCTGCAGATGAAAAAAACATTGTGAACAAAGCCAAATGAACAATTAATTGACAGTATTTCTGAGAAATTCATTAAGACTATTTGATTCTTTTGTTCTTCTGTGAATGGCAATTGTTCTGCCAACTAATAATAACATTGAATCATTTATTAGTGATTAATAATTCAACATAATAACTCAAGATTAAAAGCCTGCTACATGCAGTTTGCCTCTCCTCCACACGAGGTTGGGAAAATGATCCCATTATTATATAACATCTTAGCAAAGCCTGGAATTTTGATACCACGATACAAATCCAAGTAATTTCCCAGTTTTATTATTCAGTTTTCATAATTCCCTTCACTGAAACCCCCTGAGATGTACACGCCCAAAGCACACCACATGCAAACGCTAGCATGACAAGGAGCATGCATTACATTGAGTTTATATAGGTTGTGTCTCAATCCTTCTCTGTTGATGTACCTGTTTGAGCTGTTGCTGTAGCATGTTGACCTTATCTACCAGCGCCCTCTGCTCCTGGTGGTACTTCCTGACACTTTCCTGCAGGGTCTCGTTCTGCCTCTCCAGGTCCTAAATCACACATCCACAAAAAACAACATTAAGCCTACAAACTTAAAACCCATCTAACCACTTTCACTGAATACAGCTTTATACATAAAGATGTCTTCATGAAGCAGGTAATTCAGGAAACCTTTGAGTGCTGTGACAGCTGGACTGTGTGTGTGTGTGTGTCTTATACTTGCATGTATGATAAGATCTCTTCTGCTTGCCTCTGCTGCCTCTGACCTGTCCACTGAATGCTGAGGAGAAGAACGTCAGATTTTGAGAATATAACAGGCATTGCAAATGAAACACTGAAACATTCACTAGATGGCAGTCATGTCCAGCTAAGCAGACACATGAAAACCCAGAGGACACTGGAAGAAAGTGTAGAATCTTGAAGTACATGCAAAGATGATGCTAAAAATATCAATCATGGGGGGAGTGAGTCAGTAGTGAAGGGGAGTGATAACACTGGGAAGCAAACCAAATGGATTTCTGAGAAAGGGATTGAAACCTAATGGATATGCAAAGATGATATTTATACACCCATCATATCAATGTACAAATGGAGGTCCTCCAAGATATGTTTTGTATGGAGGAAAAATAATGTTCTTTATTTTGAGTGCAGATAAACACAGGGGTCATTGGTCATGCCAGTGAAATCCATCATATGATTACTGATGTTGAAACAGTGTGTTAAAGTGAAACCGTCATTGTTGGGTCATATAATATGTGATCGCTGAAAAAATGATAGAAATCATTGGCATGCTAACTTTTAAATGTGGTATATGAAATGGAATTCCCATAGTAATAAAGAAATAGCCCGGGTCTAATGGATCGTTGAATGCTGTATGATTACCTGTCGCTTCCACTTTTCTATTTTTGCAGCTTCTTTATCTGTAACAAAGAAACATCTTATTCAGATTCATGTCTCTTCCCACATTTCACATAATGTGGGTATAGTATGTTTGTACCTTGAAAACATGTATATTAAATTCTGTATTTATTCAAATGAGTCTCTAATGTTCCGTCTGGTCTCTGGTGGTGTATCGTTGCCTCACCTCTATTGGCTTTGTCCAGGTAGCTTTTGACCATCGCAACAAGCTCCTGGTTCTTGCTGAGGCGAGCGTAGTGAAATGCTTCATGACCCAGGCTGTCCACTTCCTTCACATCAGCGCCACTCTTCAACAACACCTCCACTGCGTCCTTACAGCCATACTCACAACCAAGAATGAGCGCTGTTCTTATGTCATCAAAAAGAAAACGGGTTTAGAATTGAGTCGCACAAACTAGAGAGATGTAAACATTGTAACATTATACTTGTACATGAAGCATTATACCGATTATACAGCAATTTACGGACTCCATCTGTCAAACACTCATACACATATCAGGTCATCCTAAACTACTATCATCCTAAACTCTTTCAGGTGTGATGTCTCTTACTTGTTTTGTTTGTCCTGGATGGTGATATCGGCCCCTCGCTCCAACAGTAGCTGACATATGCGTGGATGACACATTTGGGTTGCCAGCACCAGAGGTGTCCTGCCATCCTGGAGAACAGCCACATTATAAAGATTCACACATCCGACCACATATCACAGTGTTATAACAAAACAAGTCACGACCGAAGTCTTGTGAATGGTTTTGGGGACTTTACATGCAGTTAGCCACTGACACTGACAAGGTCGGAGCCGGAAGCAAAACAATCAATTTGCTACTCTACATTGATCCTAACACGTGGAAAATAAAAAATTCATTTGAAGATCCCCATCTAAACATAGTGTGAAATGAAGTGAAATATCAATTCTCACAAAATCAATGGCATCCACAGAAGCCCCGCTGTCAGAGAGAAGCTTCACGCTGGACGCGCAGCCTGCCATGACTGTGGAGGAAAAACATAGAATCAATTACCTCAAATCCAATTTACAGCTTACTCATTTCATGGACCTGGGTGAATGACTGTGGAAAAACTTGCTAATTACTAATACTAACATGGAATTATTCACTGTCAATGGTCACTGAAGAAAATAAAATATAATGCAAGATTTGCCGTGAATTCAAGAGCTTAGTGCAATAGAGTAGAATGAAGTACAGTGAAGAGAAAAGGTGTCTTACCAGCATCATGCAGAGCTGTTCGTCCCTGTAGGTCCACGTTTCCAACTGGACAGTTGTGCTGTTGAAAGTAAAACACCGGTTTAGCAGTGCTGAGAAGGAGAACCTGCAGAAACCCTTTGGACATTTTGTCAAATATCTCTATGAGTAATATTAATAATGCATCTGATCTCACTTTATCATGTTTGTCTCTTAATGCAAGCTATAAAACAGATGGCAGTATGGTATGGATGTAGGTATGTTGTACGATGACAGCGTGCAGTTCCTCCATTACTTTAGGAATCCAATGCAGAATGTACAATGTTATCGACTACTGTGAAAAGCATCTTTGTTAAAAAAGAAATTAAAATACCAGGTAATGCAACTCTGTGGTTTATTAAAATGTTGCATTGGGCTCGTTCACTATTTTTGCTGCACAAATTAGGCTCATTTGCACCAGCAGGCAGGTCATATTAGGCTAAGTGACAGAGTAGAGATGTCCCGGTCATATCAGCACAGTCAGTCAGCTGGTCAGACACTGTGGTAATGGTATGAAAGCCTTAAGACTCGACACTAACCGGGGCGTGATGTTGCTGGGTAGGCTTGCCAGCGAGTTCTGCCCCTCCACACTATTAAAACCCAACTCTCTCTAGCAACAAGGGCCAAAAATTAGCATCATACTCAAATGACAAAGTGAACTGGGGAAGTAATGCAGAAGAGGGAGCTGACGAGAGAACATCAGGGGGGGAAATCCTATACCTTGGGGGTTGGGTTTACAGAGGGAGTTGGTGTTGTTGGGGGGTGAGAGTGTTTGAATCCAGCTGCTATGTCTGGTGTGATGATGGCACCATGATTGGACGGCAGGCTTGCAGGATGGTCGGCTTGTCAACACAGCTGACAACCTCCTGCCAACAGCCGTGACCTCTGTTAGATCACTGCCATATGAGAGAGGGAGTTGTGGTGGGGGGGCTACAAAGCTATGAGGGTAGAATATTGCAGAGATCGTCCTCTCATTGTAAACACATAAATCCACCAGTGCAGGCCGGTGACTCAACAGGGCCTACAGTTGACCGATACTGAACGGGCTCAGCTGCCAGAGCTGCTCGGCAATAATTATTTAAAGGAGCTGAGAGGGAAGCTGCTCTGATTGCCAACGACTGTAGAGCTTCGCTTTCTATCGTACATACGATACGATTGTGTGCAAATACGCATCAAAAACAACAAGAGATTAAAATGCAAACACTTGTGAATTCTCAGATATAATCACAGTGTCATTCAAACAGATGGTATTAGCATATGAAGGAGGACAAATGCACTTTACCTGCAAAAGTTTCTGCACACACAGAGAATGTGCGTTTCTTGAAGCCAGGTGAAGAGCATTTTTACCTAAAAGTGATAAATCAGTCACAATCAGGAGATGAGATTATGCAGAATATCTATGGATTGATACTGAAAGAATACCACGTCACACACCTATAACATCAAGAAAAATCATGTAATAGATGATGCAACATGGTACCTTCACAAAGGAGGTGTACTGAGTCATTTGTGTTGTTAAAAATCTTATTTGATCTTCAACATGAAGTGTCAGACTTGGAATGTTCATTATTGTCATGCTCGATAGAAGTTGAGGTAACGTGCTGTGATTTATTCTTTATTTTTTAACATATAAGTTTGTTTATGACAATTGTTCTGATTCAGATTTCACATGTTTTCTTTCATTGATAAAATGTTGTAACTGAGGAACTGACTATGATCTGGAAATAATCACAATCGTTCACCGATGTTTCTTTACAGCGAATGCAGTTTGTTCATTATTATTTTACAGATCACCACATTAATGAACAGCGCTGACAACCTCCTGTCTAATAGATGGAACCTTTGGGAACAGAACGCTAATCAAACTGATTACAGCAGCCGTGACTCGCTCCTGCTGTTTGAAATTAACACAAATGAATAACTGCTGCATGGAGTGGCAAGAAGGCTGAAACTCACAGTTTTATGCGACGAAGTATTGATGAGGCTAAATGCTTGGTATCTTACTGACACTAATGTTATATTAAGTACTTAATTAACTTAATGGGTTTATTTCAATCGCGAACATTGGTGTGGCAGAGCGGTGCATGCTACACACACACACACACACACACACACACACACGACCCTGTCATTCTTAGCATCCCAATACTTATCAAAGCGGATTTGG
>CAAKHC010018778.1:52037-96162 GCA_901007825.1 Macroramphosus scolopax
GCTAAATGCTTGGTATCTTACTGACACTAATGTTATATTAAGTACTTAATTAACTTAATGGGTTTATTTCAATCGCGAACATTGGTGTGGCAGAGCGGTGCATGCTACACACACACACACACACACACACACAACCCTGTCATTCTTAGCATCCCAATACTTTTCAAAGCGGATTTAGTACAGTTTAAACGGCATTGAAGTTTTAAACATTTCACAATACCTTTATTACCTTTTATTCTTTTGTATTTATTAATGTCTTAAGAACAGACAACATGCGCTGGCACAAAGTGCCTTAATGTGCTTTAATTGATCATCAGCTAAAGAGCCAAGCACCTATGTGGGAATCAAATCCCATGTATGTGTATGTGAGATCAACGCCCACTCTGTGGTTTTCTTCTATTCATGGCCAAAGCAAGACAAAAGCCCTCAGCCAAAGACCAGGTGCCTAATTGTACAAGGAGAAGTAACTTCCCTAGTTGTTAACTAATCAAGATTTGATAAATGTACACCAACGTTGATCAATTAGGAGTCTGTTGAACTGTATTATGAAATACTGAGGTGTTTTTCACTTCGTGCCTCCCCGATATAAACTTTATATCAGGAACCCCTCTCAGTACATAGATACGGTGCTTGTGTGTTGCTTTTATTCACTCAGAAACTCACCAGTGGCATCAGACGCAGTGACATCAACACTGTGTCCCAGGATGAGACTGAGACAGTCCAAGTGTCCTCGAGTTGCAGCCAAATGAAACCTGTGAGACAAGAAGGGAGATGGAGGAAATGTGAGACAGGAAAGACAGACTGGGTGGCAAAGAGAGGACAGCAAGGAGTAGAGAAAGGAAAGTGACAATGTGATGTGTGTAAGGAAAGGGGGCATTGAAGGTAAAACTCAAGGAAAGGAGAGGGAAGCTCGGCTCCTTGCTTTTCAAAAGATCAAACAAGAGGAACCCCCAGGGTCTATATAAGCCCATGACAACATTAGCACCGCTTATCACCTAAACCTTTATGTATGTGAGGATGCCATTAAACAAATTAAGTAAAATGCTTGCAAGTGAAAGGGCAGACAATAAAGAACCAGACCATAAGCAGTATAGATCAGGGATTGGTATGAAAATCATAACAGTTCCCATCAGTGCTTACTATTGGTAAGAGTTCAACCCTGTGTTTAATGTCTAGTTATATATCTGATAATACACCAACAGAAATATAAACACAACACTTATATTTGTAATGCCATTTTCAATGTATTTAAGTATAACCCCTGTTAGATTGGTTCTGTGTGCTCAAAGATCTTGTGTGTCTACAGTTTTGCCCACAAATGTGATGACATCACTGTTAGGGAAAAACAATCCATCTCATGCACAGGTGCAGAATATCAAGAGGTGATTCAAATAAATTATCTCTACACAGGAGTTCCTTAATAATCAATCAATAAAAGGTCAGCCCAAATCCCAATGACACGGATGCAGTTGCATGTTGGAAGTTGGTATCTCAGTTCTGCACATTCGTCTGCTGCTGAAACCTGATAGTCAACGTTGAACAAAAAGTTGTGCAAAAACTCCAACTGCTGATGAAAATCATGCATCTTTATTGAAAATCTATTTTCTAAATGTACGTTTAGTTTTGGTGCTCAATTTTTTCAAATTACGCTTAATTGTGGTTAATAACTGTCAAACGCCTGTAAATTAGTAATCATCCCTTTTAACTGGACACAATCCTGTTCCCCTGATTTAACTTACAGCAGCACTGCAGCCACAAGCCATGAAGGTCTGCAAAGCATCTGAGTGTAAACCAATCTCAGTCTGACACCCATTAAGCCACATGAAGCTGTTTATACACTATTCCCAAGGTATTTGCCAAGGAGACAGCTAGACTGTCACCTCAACACCGCGTCGGGTATTAAAAGCCGTGTTGATGGCCAGGAGACGCTGGTTCTTAAGGGGGCTGAGGAGGGTCCTGACCTCTCGCAGAGACAAGATCCAAAACTATGCGAGGTTGGGAAAATAAGTAACGTGACTTGCTAAAGGTAAACGTTCTTGAGGCGAAGCATTTTCCAGAAGGTTATTGCTTTTGAAGAAAAGAATCCAAAGCTGAAAATGTACTGAGGTAACAGATATCCTCAGGACTCTCCTCTGTCACATGACCACTCATTCCTTTTTCATATCAGTGAGTAAACTAAAGAACTAACTGCTACCAGGATCTTTTAGACTGAAAGTCATGTCGTCACAAATGGTAAAACATGAAAAACAAGCCTGTTCTACCAAAACCTTCAAGCAGTCTGATATCCATTAAACAAGTCTAAAGTTGTTTCCAGAACATTGACACACACACCAAACACTGAACTCAAACATGGAGATGTTCACTGCCACCTCGTTACAGACCTCAGTAATATGGTAATAGGTCAATTTTGAGAGATATATGGGCCTGGCTTTGAGAAGGCACGCTGAGCTATGTCATTTCATCGTCACACCTGTTCCTTGGGCAACTTCCAGGTTGACAGTATACGGGATATGGTGGCTATTTTAGAAGTGGACAGGGAAGTGTAAACCGGAGAATAAACTGGGAAAGTAGCTGAAGCATATGATAATTTGTGCCTTTAAAAAGGCACAATAGTAAAAGTAAAAGCCTCTTGGGAGGCACAAATATTTAACACTGACGATATGGATATAGTTCACACGTCATTTCCTTAATTTCCTTATTATCTGAGCAATAATTCTATCTGGAAGCAAGGATCCAATCACCAAGGACAAACCTGGACCAAGTTTTCGTAGGAACTAATCAGAGCTGGTCCTCTGTGATAAGATCAGCTGATGGCAGAGCATCGTCCTTGGAATGAATGTATTACTGTATACAGGAGGGACCTCTCCAGGTCAGAACCAGCCTGAACATAAAGATAATCCGACAGTGGTCTTGCATGTCAGACATTGCGCAGTTTGCAATTGGTAGGTGTTTATTTGCCTTTACCCACTACCTTTAATCGAACAACATTTCCAACCACACGGTGTTCCAGCTGGAAAACAACATACAATCCTTACACCACATGAATGCTATTTTGCAGTTGAGATGCTAATGCTGGTTTAGACGGAGAGCCTATCTCAAGCAAGATTCAGACTTTCACTGCCATTCCATTTTTGTTTTAGAACATGAAACTATGTTGTTATCCTTAGGAAGACACACGTGACCAGAATTCCCTGCTAATCCTCCCAAACAATGGGAACGCAGTAGTATCTTTAGTCAGTGTCAGTGTCATGAAGCCGGGGACTGTCTCGAGGGTGCCGTCATGTGGATTTTGCTGCTAAGCCCTCGTCAATGAGCTATCACAAGTGCACAGACTGAGCAGGTGTGGTGGGTGTGCTCACCGCAGTGGGATCCATTTAATGCCATGGCAGAGATGTAAACTGTTTACTCAGCTGGACGCCCCGATAGAACTGTTATTTAATAAATTGATTAGCTCTACACAGGGATACTAATCCAGGGCACAGCAAATAATATATAGGGGGTAACAGCTTGTAATTAGTTTGCACACAGAGGACCTTAATAACAAGAGTTCACCATTCAACATTCCCTTTCTGGCTTTTGCAGCGACCAGAGTGCCATTGACATGTGTTGGTCTGTGTGTGGCCCACTGAACTATAAGCAGACTTGCTGAGTCTCATACATGGTTCCCATTTTGGTTTGGGCAGACTAAGCAAAAAAAAATTTGGCTCAATGCTAAGATAATATGATGTGTTGATATTATGATGAACTGGTTATGGTTTATATGCTTGCAGCGAATGACCGGTGTGACAGTGTTTGGGTACAACAACCTCTATACTCTCATGAAAAACTGGCATCCGGGCTACTCCATTTAGTTCTGATGAATTCTGGCACCCTATTATGAGACCAGGCATATGAGCCTGTTGTGTCTCTAATTCTGTTTATTTACAAACACCCTGGTATACCATCAGTGGTCTGTGCAATGGTGCCACAAGAGAATTTCACACACTGCTGAAAATACCTTGCATGTTAGCTTCTGGTATCTGGTGCTCCATAACAATATGATGAAAGAAAGCCTTCGTCAAAATTAACCTGAAGCACAGGCCAATGACTTCATTTATCTGGGATAAAGATGAGCATGACTGCCTTCTCTAGTGTAGGATTCTGGATTCTAAATATAAATACCGAAAATATCTGTGTAACATCAGATTAATTTATTTTTTCCACACACGTATCAATCCTATCCTTGTTGTTCACCTTCTTTTTGTCCGGCTCTGCGAACAAAAAATTCCCTAAAATGGAGGTTGTCACTAAATAATACTACCGTATAAAACACGATCCTTCAAGATGTCAACTGATCCCGATAATAGCCTGCAGCTGGATCTAAATGTATGTGGTGAGCACCACAGTGGATCTGATCTGAATTTGCAGGGAGTCATTTCCTGTGGGGACTAAACACACAGCCCTCGGCCAGTGTGGTCAAAGCCTTCAGTGGCCATAACATTCTTCATAGCAACTCCCATCTCCCACACTGACCTCCACAGGCAGATAGGACAGCAAAAGGGACATTTTTGCATAAAAAGTGGATGTACTGATATGTAACTTTGATAATTTGTTATGTAGTGCAGCTGAAGAAGGGTCTGCAGTTTGAAAAGCGCCACATGGTCTCCATAGCCATGAGAACTTTGGGAGGATTGTTATGGGAATGTTTGAGAGAGATTTGACATTGTTGATATGAAGAGAGGTAAAACTAACCCATTCCCATCTATATAAGCTGTATCGGGGAAAGAGGGCTATGAATCTGGGCTGGGAGACGTCTAAAATGTTTGGAATTTGAGATGCGTGCGTGTGTGTGTTTTTGTGTGTGGGTGTGTGCGTCTGTATGTCTGTGTACTCACGCAGAGCGTCCCTCCACATCAAGCTTGGTGGGGATGATACCCTTCTTGCCAAGGACCGCAGCCACCTTGTCCACCTCCCCACGTTCCACCGCCTTCATCAGCCGATCATCGTACTTGTTCCAGTCTGTGTTCTGACAATGATAATATAGAAAGATCAGACATGCACTCTGCTTGACAATATTTGACCACAATCTCTCAGTAACATAATAAAGCGGAAACACAAGCTTAAATTAATTCATAATGTGATGTACTCCAGTTTGTAAAGCTGTAAATATGTCATAGTGATGGGAACAGGCTACTCTTAGGGCATGAAGGAGTTTATTTGCTTTGAACTGGAGGTCAACAAGCAACAATCAAGTTCACAGGCAAACATAAATTATGACCTTAACTGAGATTCAATCAGCAATTTGTGCGTAATAACAAGGAACTGAAATTAAACAGCCAACATTAATCATACCATATTGCACATTCATTTTTCAACATATATACTATATTAAAGTCATGAAACACTTAATGAGTCATCAATCATACTACAGCTCTTTCTGCATTAACATTAGGTTAAGTCTGTTTTCAATTGATTTGGCATGTCGATGAAAGCACATATCGAAAAGAAACTGCAAAAGGAAAATACACAAAGCAGCATTTTCTAACAAGTTATTGTCAAGGAGTACCTACAAGGTGCATCGAGGTGCATTTCAGCCAGCGACTCATCTTCGGTGAGTGGAGCTGGTCCTTGCACCGTGCTACTGAGAAGGTCGCCAGCGTTCCGGTTTACAAAAGACAAAATTGTGGAGAAAAAAAAAGTAGGAAATCCCCCTCAGGCTCTGAGGACACCCAGCCAGTGAGTGTAAAAAACAAATGGATGAGAAGACAATCAGCTGACAGCTTGAATTGCGATGGAAGTCCTCTTATGGAAGGCTCAAACTCTGGAGACAGAAGTTCATTTGGCAGGATTTTCAAAGCATTCCTGCAGACTTTACTTCGCCGTTCATCACTGCACAGCAGTTCAGCTGATTGTTCAAAGGAGGAAAAGGAGGAATGAAGGAGGAGAAAAGGAATGGAGGTGGAGAAGCAGTAGGGCCAGCCCTGCCAGCCCTGGGACCTGCCCTGGCCGGCAACTGCAACTCCTCCTCTGGGGGAAGTCAGCTCAGCCTGTCTATCTCTCAACTACAAGTGTATTCCCCTCTACTCTCACCTTAATATTCGAACCATCTGTCTTACTCAGTCTTTTGTTTTGATAGTCTTTCTCTTCTTCCCTGGACTAATTTCCATCTACAAATACTGCAATTCACTTGCTTATCAAGAGAGCTTCTCCCTCTTCCTCTTCTCTATCAGTGGTCTCAATCGTCTTCAGCCCAGCAAATGGCAAAGTCAGTCAGGCTCAATGGGGTAAAGATGTGAGCTCTCCCAGTTTTAAAATACCACCCCTCCCCGGTAAGCAGCATTGGTGCAGACAGCCCTGCAGACTGGTTACCTCTTTATTTTTTGACCCTCAAACCTTTCTGTAGTGACTGATGGGAAGACAGGGGCTAAGAATACATTCTGGACATTACTGCACGATGAGTAATGGCTTTAGTGTCTACCAGCATGAAACAAGGCCAGCCAAAAAGACCTTGCTTACATTACCGCACTCCCATCATGCTCCCTGCTTGTCTCCATCTGAAAATATTAATGTCAGAGGGGGATTATGGTTTGCACATTTGAAGTGGTCTTGGCACTGACACTGGGCCAAAGGCTGCTGTTAACCCATCCATCTAAACATGGTGGTGCGGCTCCAAAGCCCCATGATCCAAGTTACACGGTAGCAAGGTTAGATGTCAGCCTTTTTAGAACCAGCTGTCTGAGACTGCCGCCCCATCACAAACAACTACACTGACTTATTACTAACACAACTACCAATATACTGTTAGAATATCAATTTTACTTTGATAACATACAGATCGCGAGAATAAGTTAATAACAGTAATGCAAGAAAATAGAGAAGAAACCATTTTATGTACACGCTGCATCAACTCTTTCGCAGACTCGTGTTACTGCCTGCTGCCAGACTGGCGTTAACAGAGCGGCACGTATATGCACAAACATGCAGAAAGACCTTCTCCACATGACATGTCATATGAAGAAGTAGGTGTCAACTTACGAAAGCTGCTCACCCTAGCATGGAGACAAAGGCGCCAAAATGGCACCTAGCCACATGGCATGCTGCACATCAGTCACATAGTATCTCACATGAGTGTGTGTGTGTGTGTGTGTGTGTATTTGTTTGGGAATCTGTTTATGTCCTAGTTAATAATATAACGGTAATAATAATAATAGGGCTGTTAGCAAGAAATAGTTACTGCTGCAGTCGTCACTCATTTTCAAGGAGTTGAGTGACAGTGATGAATTTAAATACCATGATTGCACTTCATTGTAACGTTTATACCTATAATCTATATCAAATAAAATAAAGGTTTCTACTACAGGTAGCTGAGAAGTTAAGAATATTCTGTTTACTCTGAGCAGTGAAATGACCTGAACTTAAATGAACTGTAACGCAGCATTTAATCTCAAGATAGATGATAACTGCAGCAGGACGTCAGGATGGAGATGTGGTTTCACATGACATCATTGAATCGCCCAGCTTCATTTACAGTAGAGGGAACATGATGAAATAATGTAAACAATTTCAACCACATGATTATTACCTTCGCCAAAGAGGTAGTGTTTCAACCTGTGTCAGTCTGTCAGCCTCATTTCTCAAAAAAAAACTACCAGATTGATTTGAATGATACTTGGAAGTACGTAACATTGGCTGAGGAGAAAGCCGTTACATTTTGAGGTGGATCAGTTTGATATAGTGGAAAACCTGGCCTAGTTTTATTATTGGAAACTAAAATTACTGAGCAAGACAGTATTTTGTGTATGTGGGCTGAAAGATAGGAATATCATTTCACTGCAATATTTTATTTGATTCCTTGTCAAATCAATGTTTCAAATCAGTATTTCCAAGACCAATAATATGCTTTGATCCTTCATCTATTTCTAACATTTTCCATCGAGCACCAGAAGTGTTGCACAATGGTGGAAATAGTTTGTCTTATTATACTGCGTCGCCAGTAATGTGACGATGCTGAAGTGATGATGAAAATATATACAACCCTACTTGCAAGCATCTAAAACTGACATGTTAATATTTGCTGCTATTTTAACACAGTGACCTTGAGCCATAACATCACATGACACTGAATGATTCAAGCCCAGCCTTTACCTGTCCACACAGATTCACATATTCCTGGTATGTGGAAATATTTCGGAGAGGCTCCACCTCTGTCTCCTGGCCTTCTCCACTTGCAGGACTGATAGTTCTCTAATGTCATGAAAGATTAAATCACCAGCAGGAAATATCAAGCTGGTCATCTGATAGCGGAATTGAGGTCAAGACCAAAACATCAAACTATATGGCAATGTGTTATGTGAGACTGGTGTCCATTGCCAAACTGCAGTCATTGATGCAGATTAATTTGATCCAAACAGGATCAAATTAATCAGTCGGGATGACTATTGGAGAGAACTATGAAAAGACATTATGTCATGAAATGTCCAGGTTAAGATACTTTATGTCACATCTGGATAGGTAAGTATTGGATAGCATCTCAATATCCTTCATTTGGCTGTGTGATGATACAATAGCACAGAATGTAGAACTGTGTTCAGGAAGGCAGCGTATCAAAGCAGAGACGGAGGAGACGTCCCAATCAACCAGCAACTTTTTCTGCAATTGTTTTATTTGGAACTTCCATATAAATAAATGACACTAATCAAATGTGATGAATATAGTTAATTTCAACAGTTTAATTGCATTTGCAGAACCATTGCTGTATCTTGATATAGGCCTGAACCATTACTGTGATATAAAATTACATTACTTGAGTTCAAAATCATCACCTTTGGTCTGTGAACAGGCCAACAGGATACTAATCACCTGTTTATATTTTTATATTCCATCATCATCAGAGATGACTTATCCACAGCTGCCTGCTCTTTGCATATCTCAGTGACAATCTGATTTATTGGTGCATCATATCTAGGCAGTGGAATCAATAAGAGAGAGAGCACTTTGGTGCAGCCACGGCTTTTGTCTTACAGTGATTCACTTTCACCAGGAGAAACAGAGTAGAAACACATGGCAGGTGATTCGTGCTTCAGCGACTCACTGTTGCCACTTAAGGTACAAAGTCGTATTAGGAGACAATACGGTGTGGTGTTAACTCTAGGTAAATGTTTAATGGTGCATTTCTATAGCTCCTTTCAACCGCAACGGTATTCAAAGTTCTTTAAAAATATTTCCTTATTCCCCTGTGCTAGCATATTCACACATGGATGAAGATTCATTGTCTTGCATGCAGGGCTAACTCAATAAAAGCTTTTGTCAATATTATTCCTTTAAGAGAAATGTTCTCCATTAAACAATCAGCAGGTTGTGCAGCTCTGTACCCTCCAACATCTCCTCACCCCCTCAAATTTCATGAGCAAAGACTGAATATGGTGGGAAAGTGACAAGATGTAACCTGCTTGCATTCAATCAGTCATTTTGTGAGCAGTTAAGTAGGTGTCAGTTGATGTCCCCCCTGTAGCGACCCAAGTCCCCACTGATGGTTCAGGCCAGGTGTCCAGAGGGAAGTGGCACTCTGTTTTTGGTATGTACATAAGGCACCCTGCATATCTTGGTGTCTGCTAAGCTTAGGAGCATTCTTACTGGGGAAAAGTGTGGACTGAATGCAGGCTGCCTTTCAGTCAGATGTGCCCTCTGGTGGTGAAATGGAAAATGACAGCTCCCTTTCACCAAAGCCTATTTGTATCCTGCGACACAGAGCAAAGACTGACCATCTTGAGCGGTCACCCGTTTTTACAGGAGAGTCCTCTGTTGCAATGTCAATACTTCAGAGGTCGTAATAAGAAATGCTTTGTAGATGATATAAATCAAATAACTTTGCGAGAAAAGACATGGAAAAAAAGAAGAAAAAACAATCTGATAAGGGAGTTACCACTCTCATCCCTTGGAAGTTGCCAGTGCTTTACTAAACTGTTGTGGAAGTTGTGGGTTAATCTACAGCAAACCAGAGATGGCCGCTGTTGGTTTCTTGGTTAAAACCTTTACAGTGGAAGCTAGTGCTTCGTACGGGCATGAATCTGGCGATTCGATATGCACGATAGAGTTATGATTCCATATATTGTGATATTGTTAGAAAGGCGATATTTTCAAATGAGCCCACATATGGCTCTGTTTGCCGCAGGAGCCGATTGCCTGTTGACCATACTGCCTACTGGTGAAGGGCTCCTTTAACATATGCTCACTTGTGTAGCCAACAGATCTAACATGGAGAATTCTCTGTCCAGCTGCTGGGTTAGACCATTATTAGAGGCCTTATGACCCAGAGGGCAAAGCTTTTCCTTGCTATTTCCTTCTACTTCCGACACCCACAGCCAGGCTACAAGATCAGCTTTCCAGTTGCCCAAACCATGTGAACTTTGCCCCTGACAGCTTCCCAGTAGATGAAGTCTCCACAGGATTAGACTTGTTGTGGTAGTTGTGGCATTGAGGCATCCCCTGAGCATTCACAGCAACATTACTTGGCCACCAAAACTACTGACTAGATGGTCTTTTTCTTTTTAAGTTAATCAAGAAAGTATATTTCGCTTTATAACAATTACAAATTTCATCAAATGTAAAAGTGTACATTTCTTCTTTTTCATGCTACATACAACAGAGCGAAGAAACACCTAGTCAGGCGCGCAACTCAAGAGAACACAGGCGGTGTCACATTGCACAACAAAACGACGAGTTGAGGCAAACAGCAGGCGGTTACAGAGGAGATGCAATGCTGATAGCGGAGGATGGTGTCGAAGAGAATAGCATACTTGCAATATATTGGTTTTAAGCCAAATACAAACTGAGAACCTGAAACTGCAAGGCAGTCTGCAAACCTTGCCTGATGAAGGTCGAGATGAAGGTGGATAAGTCACTGATGTAGTGACTTCTTTTATCTGCAAATGGTGTCTTGCAGCCCAGTTAGGGCCTTCATGTAGAGAGCTCTTGTGCTCATTTGACCGCCAGTACTAGTTATGAAGACTAAGTCTATATAGAGTTGCTGAAAACAGGCTGTGTGCAGAGAAGTGGCACTGAACTACAGGAGCGGCACTGGGGATGTTCTGCCGTCCTCCTCGTTCTTCGATCTGTTTAATAAGAGATAGTCATTGTTGTTCATAGTCATAAGATGGCATGAATATAAATTCAATTTTTTAAACATTTGTTTTGGTCTAGGAACGATCAAACTCATGGTTCAAGTTCAAAGAAACATACGCTCAACGCACGATACGCTTAGCTTTTCTTATAAAATAGCGCATTTGACAGATGTTAATTAACCAACGGGAAAATCCCTCAGTGTGCTACTCCTTTATCCCAAACTGATTTAGAGGAATACACATAATTGTTTCAAGCCTATATAGCCTAAAGAATAATTGTTTGTTATTACTAAAAACCTACAGGCCTAAATTCATTCAATACTTAATTAGAATTATAACATGTTTCTAATTGACAAATTAAGATAGATATGACAAGGTAGAATTATCGGCAGATATACTACATTATAACACACAGAATGAGCTCATATGTATTCCAAGTTAAGAAAATGTGCCTCTCAGAACATTAACAGTTGGTTAATAAATGAAGCAAGCTTCTAATGTGTTTTTCCTGGCGATAAAAAAAACAGCTGTTCTCTGCGGTGAGTGTATGCGAGTGTGTCCATATGAAACCTTTGAATGCACTGGTACCAGAGAAGAAAGAACAAATCAATTCAGACAAGAATAAATCTAAGCAAAACTCTTTCCCCACGTTCTTAAGATTCCAACAATCATATCAAACAGTAACATTATTCAATCAGCTGTGTCCTTGAGCAAGACAGTGATGCAACTGCTCCTGATGCTGTGTCATCAGTGTCTGAATGTGTGTGAGTGCCACTAGTGAGTGAATGTGAGTTTGACTCAGTGAATGAGGCGACATTGTAAAGCGCTTTGACTTCTGTTAAGGTAGAAATGTGCTGTATGAAAGTGCTTCTGCATGTTGATGACAAACCAATATTAAACTCGTACTATCTTTCTCTGTGGGTAAGGTGGTATGTTTGTTTTCTTTTTATGAATACCATTGTACTATAATAGTGGACTGAGTGTTTTAGGAGCTTCAACAACTCAAAGCATTCACATGTCATCTCTCTATCTGCAACAGTAGCTGATTGAAGGTGCTTGCAACTCCTGAAATTGGCATGAAGCATTCGCTCAGTTACTCTTATATTTGTTCATGATTTCTATATTAGTAAAACATAATAGTTTTCTTTTACGACTTCTCTAGCTCATGAAAAATAAGATAAGAAGTGACAAATACCAGATATGAAGAAAAAGCAGTTAAGATTATATTTAGATGGAAGAAAAACAACATTTCCAGCTGGGATTAATGTGTCCTCTTCCTTGGGGGGGCTGTACACTTCCAAGAATCCATCCACTTTTGTGAAAAGAGCAGTTACATCAGATATTGTTTTGCCATTCGATTTTAAAAGCATTTCATCGTAAATAAGCATCCAACTGCTTTTCACACCTAGCCCGTCAACAGCAGGCACGCTTTAATAGCCACCATTAAAATAATAATAACCCCCAGCAAGAGGCCTATAAACAATCGTAGTTGTTGGCTTTGGCTGCAGAGGGCTACTTTTATTATTGGTGATTTATAGCTGGGATGATTGGGAGATGAATGAAAGGGGCAGACAGGGAGCAATGGACAGAATTACTTCCATCAGCCAGCCTGATTTACTGTAGGCCACTAATGTACTGACACTACAACAAATGGAAACTATCAGATGTAAAATGTGCATCACCAGTGCCACAAGCTGTCTTCTGTGCATGCTGTCTTTGAATACATTCATATTATCAGATTGCTATACAATAAGTGAAGATAAATCTCAGTTTGCCACCCACGTTTATACTTGCAACAGTCTTACTTTATTTCGAGGGTTAAAGGAATGTAAGAAGTACGACAGATGATGTTTTGATCTCACTTCAAGAAACTAAGGAGGCCATATTAGGAAAAACACAATTAGAGCAGGAGTCTTGTATTTTAAGATTCATAAAGTAAATATATTATATTACATCTTCTGAATTTCAAATGTAAAACATCAGATGAGAGGCTAAACACATGAAAAGGAAGTACAAAGACAAAAGTGTAATTTGAGCTGTTGTACAGATAACAAGAAAGCCATTCAGTTCCTGGTTAACGACACTCAACCACGATTATGGAAGATAAAGATCAGCACAAGTCCAAGCAGGTAGGAACTTGCCCCTCCGATATTCCACCTCTTCTCTCGTATGACTAAGATCTGAGTAAGCAGGTCCTCCTGATCCTATCCTATCCTATCCTTTAAAAATCTCTCATAATGATTATGCACCCACTTGTCAATTTATTATGTACACTTGGATAAAACTAATGCAGGATAATACGACAGTCATGCAAAAGACATAAATCATTATGTTTAGTTTTGATTGAATCTGTTGGAGAAATCTGCTGCTTTACTATAATGGTGAATTTGGAGGCGTGGTTTGTAGTACTCCTGAACTGTTTGTAGTACTCTCTGTTTCTTTTTGTACAACAATAGGACGCAAAGTATCAGAAGTGCCCACAAATGTTACAGACTTCAGATTTCAGATAAAGCAGAGACACCTGCCTAATCTGTGGAGAGACAGAAAAACACTAACACACCCAGAGCACAGCTTGATAAGGCTTAGTCTGAGCCATGTCACAGCAGTTCCCACTCATCAGCAGAACCTTTGTGTTCCTCTTGCTCAGCATGCCTGAAAGTACATATGTGGGCGCCTGTGTGTACGTGTGTGTGCATGTTGGTATCAGCTGCAGCCCACCCAAAGTCAGTCAATAAGCTCAACCCCTCACAAATACCATCCTCCCTCTAGATTGGTAAACTCTAAATCACTGACTCATATATATATATATATATACACACACACACACAGTTCACACAAAGACACACATGTACAATACTGCTAGAAACACACATGCTGATTTGTGGCCGTTCCACACAGGTTGCTGGTGGCAACACAGCATGGGAACACAGACGGGTGACACTGCTGAGATGACCTCATGGCTGCCCTCATGGAGCCAGACATTAATCCTAAAAACACAAACCGTCATGCTGCCACCTACTCCAAGCCAACATAACATCCTGTCTAAAACAATCTTCTGCTGATATTGTCTGAGAGTTTGCTTCCAATATTAAAAGGAGGTAAATGCTTGTGATAACAAATGCAGCAGTAAGAACAACAGTATTAATGAAAAAAGTTATTATGTGGAAAACTCTAAGTTTTCCTGCCCTGATTCATTTCCCAACCTACTCTGAAAATAGCTCTACAGTAGAAACAATAGTGTCAAACCTCTATTGGTAGACACATTTCTACCATTGCACGGTATGTATGACCATGTTGCCTAACCCCAATATGACAACTAGCATGTTGACAATGCAAGTTAGTGGATAAGGGTTCTGTTTGGTTTACTCTACTTAATGTGACAGATGTCATTTCCCTCGATACTTAAAGATGTGTCAGTAAGTGCAGATTACAACTTAACCTCTTTATTTGTATGAGGTAATATAAGGTACTGATCTAATAAAATGGTATATAAGGGACAATGAACCCGATGAAATTAGCCTTATATGCAGTCACAGAAAAAACATAAAGGTTGTCATGAGCCAGTGCAATGTATCGGATGAATAGAAAAAATGTTTGAACAATAAAATTGGCTACCATTTGATCTCTTGTATCCCTGTGTGACAGCACATTCTGCTCGATTGTACAACGTCTTCCTTTGAGGACAACAATCGAACCAGTAACGTAGTCTGGAAGGTGCTTGTCGGAAGATAACTGACTTGGGGTTAATTTCACCGAAATGAAAAATTCATTCTCCACCAACTCAAGCTCAAGAAGAAAAAGAAGAAGGGTTTCTTTTCAAATCAAGAACCTTTCCCACCCCAGCATAAGGATAAGAACACCTGGTGAGGTGTGGAAAAGGTACAAGAGTGTGCAGATCCTGGACACTGCAGCAAGGAGCTGCAGTAAAGTAAGCCATCACTGTTTGTTAAATATCCACCACATCTGCATCTTCTAAGAACCAGACAATGTCTCTGTGTTTCTCTGTAGAGCATACAAGGTTGAAAGATTTGTTTTTATTGGCAAGCGACAGCGTCAATATCACTGTGTTAGACAAATAGTGAGTGAGAGGAAATCGTCAGCTAGTTAATCAATGGCTGATGACTCTGTTCTCACTGACAGATAAAAACAATAAAGATTCTATAAACCTGGGCGACCACAGTTTCATAATAAACTGGAATATTTTACATGACAGATGTAGAGCGTTGTGTTTATGTTTCTTCTCCAAAGTTATACTACCTGAGGCCCAGTCGGGAAGCCCCCTCCTTGCTGTATGCAGACACGCACTATATGTACACACACTCGCACGCACACTGAAACTCTTCTGGTTTCATTGTCGAGGCAAGTAACCAATTTTAGAGATCCATAATGAAAATTAAATTGATTATGGAGGGACAGTTTTTTATTAGATGAACAAGTATATTTTGAAATGCATTCATTGGATTGATTTATTATTCTAAAAATGTATTGATCTCGATTTCCTGTCACCTATTTGTTCAATCAAGGCCTGACACAGACTGAAATAGTTTAATGCCTTGCTGGTACTGGTAATATACACATTAATGTCATCTAATGTGACGGAAATCTCAAAAAACATTAGGCCGACTGTATTAATTCATTCATTATCTTGAGATGTAAAATACTTTGTCATATGTCAATGGATCGAGATCTCCAGTATACAAATTAGATTACCTTGCTATCACAGGAAAAACAGAGTAAATACAATTAAAGAATGCTAGATTCTTTTATAGCTGGAGTAGATTCTCAATACACAAATACACAAAACTTTTTTCATGTTTGGATTTCCATAAAACACAATCTCTTCTATATAGTACAACACTGCCATTCATCCCCTACACTTTAGCATTCAATGTCTAAGATGTTGTAGAAAAGAATTTGTTTAGCTTCTCTTTAGCGTATTTAAAGATTATTTCAGCTACGTCAGAAACATGTTTCTAAATGCAAAGACAGAATACAAGCACCAGATAGGGATCGCTGCCAAGGCTCGGAGCCATCATGCTCCCTTCCCCCAGCCCCACCTCTACCCTGCTTTTGTTAAAAACAAACCTAAAATCAGAGTTCTTCAACTTCTCAACAAAAGCAGTCGAACTCCACCTGCCCCCTCTTCTAGCATACCATCACCAACAGCTCCCAGCCCTACTCTGTATTTTGTAAAATAACACCACTTCAAGGGTGAGGGAAGCTGTTACAGTTTGTCCTCAATGTGCAAGCCTACTGAGAAAACAGAAGAAAACCCAGTGTGATCAGGAGCACACAGAAGCAGGGAAATATGCAGAAAACATCATCAAACTTTCCGTTACAAGTGAAAGGGAGTTTAAACTAAAATTTCTGTCAAAAAATACTACGAAAATATGAAGGATAACACTTCCTTTCACACGGATGACACAGGCGGGAGACCAGACCTTATTGCTTATAAGGTGTGCTTGTGGTTACATGATGTCGACAAGATGTGTGCCATGCTGCAGTTACTCCCATTGCTATTTATTGTGGACACTTGCTATAAATTGTCAGCTCACATTGTCTCTTTCGTATGTTGTCCATGTGAACAAAGAGTAAATCAT
Source organism: Macroramphosus scolopax (assembly GCA_901007825.1). Classification (NCBI taxonomy): domain Eukaryota; kingdom Metazoa; phylum Chordata; class Actinopteri; order Syngnathiformes; family Centriscidae; genus Macroramphosus; species Macroramphosus scolopax. The sequence continues at coordinate 68,737 of CAAKHC010018778.1, forward strand.
GAAACAGGTTGTTTAAACGAGGAGAGGAGATGAAGTAGTAGTTAGTCAAGTGTTTGCCATTTAAATCTTTTGCATTGCATCCAAGCAACACCTTTCATAAAAAGGCAGTGAGCTACCACAGAGACCAGAGAAACAGTCAAACTAGAAAATCAACTTATGTGTGAGGCCAACTGAAATTAAAGGTTGTCAAAGGCATTAGGTTGTTTCTATCATGCAAGTATTGTTTTACATACTGTATGTGCTTGTATTAGTCGCTCCAAGAAACAAAGAACCTCCCAGCAATTGTGTCTTGATGAGTACAGCATGTATTTTAATCATTAACATTAAAGCTGGACACCATCAGTTTAATATGTTTCTGGCTGATTCATGTTTTGTTAACTTCAAAAGTTTCATGATCAAATATGTCAAACAGGTGCTGATGATTCAAACTGTAATGAATACTCACTATGACTTCAACTTTAGCAGCTGATACCTATGTTAATATCTATATAAGTTCGTTCGAGTATCTGTCTCCCTGTTTGTATCAGACAAAACAGAAGAAAGCAATTGAAATAAATGAAATCATCCTTTAAACCTGTGTAAATGTCGTGATTGAATCCTCAGATTACCTGCGCTTTCTCTAAGCTGTTTTTAAAGAAACGGAGCAGAAACTGCTGGAGGGCGAAAAAACAGGCTTTTTGCAATGAATTCTACAAGGTGGAAACTGCTTCTGTCTGAAAGGGTGCAAACTTCCACAGCTAATACAATAGGCTTTTTTACTCCTTAAAAAGAGGGCCAGATAGTTTACCACACACAGATCCTTTGGCTTTGTGCCTTTCTCATGGTAATTGCTGGGAACTGAAAACAGAGAGCGTTGCCAAACACCCACTCCAGGATGAAATGTGCAGAATTGTAATGATTGTCCATTAGCAAGAAGCTGGATTGTGAAAAAGTTATATTAGAACAATAGTTCATGTTTGCTGAATATTACAGATGTAATGGATACTGAAAGACTGAAATATTATTCATTAAACACTCTGCTCACAAAAAATCACAAAAGGGGGTTTATAATCTGTCCATGCTACAACATATTCTATAGGAACATGTAGTTTTGATGAAAAACTGTAATGTCATAGTTGTTTTAAGTCCAGCATTTAATAGTCTTCTATATTTTTGTGGCAACATTTCTTTCAGTGACTGATATAAACAGTTTATTAAGTACCTAAAATGAATGCAGGCTAACATACTTGAGCCCTTCACTTAATCCTGTCTTCTCCACAATGAGAAGGCACCTGTTTTGAAAATAGTTCAAAGCAAAATTGCAGAACATTCACGTATGTCAGGTCCTCAACTGTAGAAGGTCGCTGCGTTTAGCTGGTTTTTGCAATGACAGGACAGTGATGACAGAATAAGTTATTTCTAAGATACAACCCATTTTCAAATTTATTGAAATGTTATAGTCTAAATTATTAATTTATTAAAAGATACATGTATTGTTTGATTCATTGTTTATTATAATATTGTGCTGCAGAACCAACGTTTGTTTTGATGATACATTGTATTCATAGTTATAGATAGAATTAATGATATCAATAATATAAAAGGTAATATGTATTGTGCTCTTACTAATGTGAATAAGGTAAGACAAAATAGGAAATAACCTGTAAGTACAATAGCAATATAAATCAACAAACAGCATCACAGGGTACTTTATCCTAAATGACCGTAAAGAATGAACATTGCTGCAATAGTTTCAATAATATAACCTCTTTATCGTTGAAGGAACATTTCATTGAAAGGATTTAACAGAACTGTGGTATTTGACTGTATTGTTGTTGTCAAACTGCCCTCTGATTGTATTCGGACTGAGCCTTTTTCCTGCGGGATCGCTCACACAAGTTATTGAACGCAACGAAAGTCAAGTTTGGAAGCCGAACATCTCGCGTTGTTATTTTATTCCAACTTCTATAGTACAAGACACAAAAGTCTACGGAAATGCACCAGACCCCGACAGTCCCTGACAGAACCGGCCCCCACTCACTGACTTGCTAAGCTCTCATCCCCCCGCGCTTCGGAGGATAACAACCATTCAGTTAGTTGCTGTACATACTTAAGGCAGATAGATCATTTGAAGCTGGGTGTGTGCGGTGTCATAAAACTGCGCCAGGCCACATATACTGGTCGCTGGGAGCTGCAGGTGCTCAAACTGTTGGCGGTGTATTTCCCAAACAGACCGCAATCTCTGTGGGAACATGACCGCGGCTAATGTGGTAGTTGAGGACGGGAGGTCAGGGAGACAAACAAGGACCCTCAATGCCCACACACATCGTCTAACAGTGTTTATGTTACTAGAACACAGCTAAAGCCAAATCATTTAAGCGAGACACAAAAGTAACCGACGGGGTAACAAGTAGCATAAAATTAAAACGAAACAGAAAAACACCACTATTGAACTTACCGTGATGGTGACTTCGTGCTTCTTCAATCGATACTTAAGGCTCTTCATGTTGTATCGTTGGTTTGTGGCGTTTAAGGCCCACTTTGGTGAAAACGTTCACAAACAGCAAAGGAACTTCCCAAAAAGTAAGACGAAGTAAGTTGTATCCCCTATCTCTCTCTCCCTCTCTCTCTCTCATGGGGCGAGTTCCACCTGACGCCTAACCGCAAAGTATGATCGCACGCGATGAACAGCCGCTTCAGCCAATCAAAGTGAAATTTGCGCGGTCTGATTTATTTCTAGTCAAATCGGCTGCGATGGAGGGCGGGACTTCCTGGTTCAGGGTCGTTGGGAGTCGTCGGGGAAATCCTGGGACGGGGCAGGACAGTCGGGAATGACGTCAGGCTTACCTGAAGACCGACACAACTGACTGAAAACTACATTCAAAGACAGCATAATGTTGGACATTTCTAATCTGTTTCATGTAAGCTCAGTAGGAATTTTCGTCCGAAAAAGATCATAGAAACTGCTGAAACTGTCAGTGACATTGTTACCTGTGTGCTGTGTAACATGTTTTTTCTAGGTGCCAAATGAAAGACAGGAAATTACTTTCAGCATGTCCTTTTTTACAACAAATACCACTCTGTCTTTTAGACTTGTGGATTTCTTTAGGAATTATGCCCACTCCTACACCGACTGGTATGGTGTCTGTCAGATACACAGACTGTATATGACTTAAATTCATATACAGTAATGATCAGAAATATTATTAGATAATATAGATTATTAAAAATGCTCTTATCAAGAACCATAACAATTCCAATGGTAACAAGGTCATCACTAAAGTAATCAGGGTCCTGAAATCCCTGTTTCAACAATTCACAATATTATCACGAGGTCTTACAGTCTTAAACTGTTAAGATGCTTCCAGGATGTGGAGGTCTGCGAGGGTAGTGCAGACTGTGGGAAAAACACCATGTAAGATATCTGAATAGCTTCGGGCTTACAAAGAGCTGTCTGGAGCGGTGTTTTCAACTCATTACCATACACTGCACACTAACCCAAGTAGGGCTCCATGGTAGTCCCAGGAGGACACCACTGTTGAAAGAAAGGCACAAAATGCAAGACTTATATTTGTAAAAACGTTCATCCAATGCATTTTCTGGACAAGTAAAACAAAAATAGATATTTTTATGAATGTGTTTGGTAATTCAGTGCATTCATTTCTTTATAAGCAATGCAATGAAGCCCATAAGGAGAAGAACAACTGCAGTAAAGTGGAGGTTTTATCATGCGGTGGGGTTGCTTTCACCCTCTGGTACTGAAGGCATTCAATGCATGAAACAAATAAAATCAGACAATTATAAAAGAATTTCAAAGCGGAAATTGTTATTCATTCTTAGTAAAAGGTTTGAGGTGGAAATCTTGGCTCTTTCAGCACAACAACCATCCAAATGACACATTCAGCAGCAGAAATGAAGGGTGGAAAAGGGAAAATATGTTTTTAAACTCCCCAGCAATGAGTTCAGCTAAATCCCATTGAAAACATTTAGAGTGATATGCAATCTGTCACTGCAAAAATGAATAATACAAACTTAAAATACCGTGAAACACAGCAATGGAAGAGTGTCAGAAACTACGAGCACACAGCAGAAGAAACGTTCAGATTTATTTTATTTTTTTATATATTCACCATTGTGCAAGTGTTGTCAATTTCTTTTGTTCAATAATCTTATTATAATCATACAAAATAGGCTCATATGCATTTATTTCTGAAGATATTATGAAGTATGCACTTGAAAAATGGATGGTTCAGATGCATTTGTTAGTTAGTTTACTGCAAACACAGAGAAAATACAGACAACAACATTATGAGAAATAATAGAGAATACCAATTAGAGAAAAGAAAATTGCGTGCACTGATATGGAAAACACAACATTTTGATATAAATCATTGTGGATAAAATATGAATCTCAATAAAAAGCAGTGGATAGATGTTGTGAGTCAGTTGTTGCCATCAGTACCCCCTACAAGTCTTTCTTTACGTTAAGGTAATACTTCACTAAACTCAGTCTGTGCCTCTTTATTCATGATTCCATGGCAACAGCGTTCCCCTGGAGATACAGATGTTGCAGTGCTGAAGGTGCAAAGACAATGACGTTGGCGTTGGAGGTCAGACTAAATCCATCTCAGTGTCAAGGAGTGTGTGTGATCTTATTATATTCAAAGTCTCTCCATTTACAGTATCGCATGTTTGAGACAATCATGTTTTATATTAACCCACATTTATGTCATGGTGCAGTTTTTCTAAATGGAAACCAAGCTTTTTTCTAGCTTTACAATTCTGAAGGAAAACACTTTAGACAGCCATTATGGAGATGTATTTAGTTGAGGTTGGATGTTTGGATGTTTTGGACCTCACTAAAAATACAGCTTTCCTTATGAACATATAGCCAGAGAATCATGGCTGAAACCACTGCTACCATTCTCTGTAAAACAAATTTCCATGGGAAATAGTACCATTTATTAAAATATACTTTGAGGAAACACATTGTACATGAACATATAAGATCAACACCGAAGTAGAACTAGATTATGATGGTGATGGTTGTTAATGCAGTACCTAAAGCTAAGTAATACATCAGGTCCCACCTTGAAGCCTGTATCAAGATAGCTGTTAATGGTCTTAATCTATCATTAAAAATATGCCAGTCAACTAATATGCGTATTTCAGTGGCAAATGCCGATATATTGTTATTATATTAAGGTTTTTAATTCTTTTTTTTGCAACCAATAAAATATAATCTAATCATAGACACAACATTGCTGAACATTAACATTTGACACTAATGCTAATGTCTGCATTGTCTCAACAACATTAACGTCCACGGGTAATACAAAAAACTGTCGGGCACTTAGATAGCAGCATCTGTTGTTTCTCAGGGCAAATTAAAATACATAAACTTACAAAAATAATGAAAAGGCAGACATGATATGACAAACTACAGTTGAGTTGAGCCTTAATGCAACTGTAAGGATTGTCTTTTAATCTTAACTTGAAAGAACAAATGGGACTCCAACAGAGAAAACACAGTAAACGATGTAAAGATTGTGTAGAAACATGTTTTATTATTACAAACTGATACAAATACAATATGAAGATACAAAAACATGAACTACCGAGTGCTGATCATGTGGTTCAGCATTAAATTACACCTCGTGGAAGAAACACAAATAAATACATACATGCAACAGATGGAATGAAAGAACACACCAAACGGCAGATGGTGGAAACAATAACTTGTTGACAGAGCAAATCATATTTCTGGTGTCTTTTCAAAAGAGTGTGAGAAGAAGGAAAAGGGGGGAGAAAGGAGGAGAGAATTAGCTAGAAGGGGTCGCCTCAATCCTTTTTTTGTTTCATAACTGGGAGAAGCACCTGAGCCCTCTGAGTAGGTGCATCAGTTCCAGTGAAAAATCTCATCCATGTCTGCACTCAGAAGGTGCGAATGGATATGTCCCAGGTGGTCAAGTGGTGACAAGATGACATGCCGTAGTAGGAGAGCTATGTCTTGACAGCTCTCACACAGCTTTACGGTGATATTCTGGGGGTGCGACCTCATAGTCACTGGCGCAAAAAAGGGTCGATGAATTCTTTACCAGGTACCTGTACAAATCGAAAAAATCCTTAGTAAATTTTTATATATATACTTTACGAATACTCAATTCAAGGGGTGTAAAATGCAAACTATCTTTATTAGAAAACATGTCTTGTTCTGCAATTGCTAATAAAATTTTAAATTCTTGTAAAAGCAAGAAAAAGAAACAGAGGGAGGTAATTACATCTCAAGTGTTTTCAGGCTGCTTCAATAAATGTATGAGCTCTGTAGGTAATGTGCTAATTCACAGTATCTCTATGTAGAAAAGGAAATTCAATGACAAATGACCTATTTATAAATGCCATGTTGTACCTAGTGTTTATTGTTTGCACTGCTGCTTGAAAAGGACAGAACCATGTGTCATCAAATCCTGTTGAATATTCAGTCAGTCTCAGCAAACGGCTTTTCCACATTATAACATCTAATTACTGGCCATGATTTGAAGATTTGAAACTGCAAGAATATGAACGCAACACGACATTTGAGAATCAGCCGAACATGAAGCTGAAACTCTGGTGAGTGTCAAACCGTACTTGAGGAAGTCTTGGAGGTAACCGAGCAGTAAAGCCAGACTCTTCTCATCCAGTGGAGTGTAAGCTAGCATGGCTCCAATCCTAACTGCCAGGGCGGAAAAGGTATGTGAGGAATTATGCATGAGGACAATAGAAGACGTTTCAATAACATTATCTACAGAAACTATGAGAAAAGGACTTTGTCATTATGTTCTGAGTGTATTTTAACTTTCTAAATAGTCTATGATAGACAAGTTCTTAAATCCTGCTGGAATAATCAAGCTCAATTCTCTGACAGGAGAACATTGTCAATTCAGTTTTTCAGTTTGTACTGCACATGTTGAGGAGTTGGGATCATCTGTCCCACCGATTAGATAAAAAGAAAACATGCACACTTTAGCTCAAAGGACATGCATGAATACTAATTGTCAGTTCCTGTTGGTTGACACGTGTGTGAGTGTGTTTCACTGCAGGGTTCCTACCGAAGAGACGCAGCAAGTGCGGTGCGCCGTACACCTGGGACATCAGCATATCTGGGTGTTCAGCCAGGATCTCAGCATACTGGGGCCTTTCAAACTTGTAAAGCAGCTGGGTGCCCAGCATGACGTTGAAGTACTCTCGAACCCCAGCCACTACTTCGTTTACCGCATATTCCCTAAGATGTGTGAAAAAACAGTTTTACAGTTGAATAAACAATTATCAATTAATAGCAAATTGAAAAAAAAGAAATGGAAATGTCTATTTTAAGAGGGGGCTCAACTCCACCAGAGACCACGTTAAATAATGTGCATCAGTGTCATCATGCAGGTTAAATTGCAATGTATTGCCTCTAAATTGCTTGCAATGTGTTCCATCAAAGGAAGGACACCAACATTATAGAATCCATTAGTATAGAGTAACAGATGTCATGATGAGGTGGACTCTTAGTGAAGCTGAATCAACGCTTTTACAACCTTTGAAAGAAGTTGGGGGGTTATTCTTACTTATTGTCTGAGTTTCCTTTCGATTTCTTATAGTTTGCATAGTCCTCCAAGACGGTCTCTATACTCTTCTTAGCAGGCAGATGAAATAACTGAAAGACAAAGACAAAGAGTTTCTCTCCATGACTGCAAAATGTAGCATGTTTATTTATCATGGAAATAACCATTTTTTTTTTTTATGTGTGTGTGTGTGTGTTTTCACCTGTTTCTGACGGGTAATGAGATCCCAGTCGTCCACCAGCCAGGGTTTCATCTCCTCTGGGATCTTCACTTTCACCTCCACACGGTTTGTGAACATCTCCTCCTGGACACACACAGATAAAAAACTAGTGTCACTAGAAGATAACAGTACCTATGTCATTAAAACTCTTCTAGGTTGCAGTAAGACTCCAGTGAGTATTGTGTAAAACAGACAAGAAATGTGGGATACTGTAAATCACTTTGAAACATTGCTTATTTACACACATTTAGTGTCCATTATCTAATATGCATCGCAAATGTATTGTATCTCATTTCTTTATATCAAGAAAATGATAATATGATACGATAAATGTGTACAGCCGGTGGAGTTCCTGGGTTCCATGAACACACCAGAGCTGTCCGCCAGATGATCAGGGAGGCACAAGAAGCCAAGGGAGATTTAAGTGTGCTTTGGCTCGACCTCGCCAATGCAAACAGCTCAATACCCGACAAGCTGGTCGAGACTACACCAATAACTGGGTAAGATCAAGAACCTGGTCCTGAAGTACTACGGGACCTTCAGGATCAGAGTCCTGTTCCTCTGGTCATGGACATGCTTGTTGATGGTCAGAGCTTTGGAGGTGACCTCTGCAACAGTCTTCAGCGCCTGGTAATATAGTCAGCGGTAGCAGCCCTCCCCAGTGCTGTTGGGCAGCTGCTGAGGATGAGCCTGAGTAAACCTCTTCCAGGGCACAAACGACATGCTGGAGAATCACTCTTGAAACAGATATGGAGATTTGCTGGACGAGGCATAACGTTGTACAGTATATAGGTTGGACCATGAACTTAATCCACTTTGGTCCTGCCTGCCAGATATCTCTCCAGAAGATCTTCCTCTCCAGCGCACCATCCCAGCTTGTCCATGCTTCCTGCTGCAGCATGCCCACCATCCTGCTGGTTCTTTCCACTCCTGATCTTCCTCTCCAGTGTCCAAGCCTTGAATATCCTGGAAGGCAGACTTAGGCTGGTTTGAAATTCATCCCTGTCCAGCTGATCAGCTCTTCCGGGCCCTTGAGGACTCTCAGTTTACGCTGCCTTGACAGCCATATTCCTGGCAAGTGCGAAGGAAATAACCGAGGTGGTACACCCAGTTATAATCCCCTTTTAGAGCTGATGTCAGTCTGAATTTGAATCGCCAAATGTGACTCTGAGCCTAAAGGTCCTGTAGTACTTCAAGTCAGGTCCTTGATCTTACCGAGTTATTGGTGTTGTCTCGACCAGCTTCTGGGGTATTGAGCTGTATGCATTGGCAAGGTCGTGCTAAAGCAGACCGATGCCTCCCTTGGGTTTGTGCGCCTCCCTGATCAGCTGGGTGAAAACGCTGATTTGTTCATGGCACCCAGGAATGACACCTTCTGCACATGTTTATTATATCAAATGATCATAAAGAAATTATGTATCGAATTATGAAACAATACAATGCAATGCATATTATAAAATGCAAACTGAATGTGTGTAAATAAGCAATGTTTCACTATCGAAAATAATATTACAGTATCCCACATTTCTTGTCTGTTTTACACAATACTTACTGTTTTTAATGACATAAGTACTGTTATCTTCTAGTGACACTGTGGTTGTTTGCAGCTCTTAATAGTTTCTACTGCTGACAGACAGATGCCAACATTTCATGTTGTTTCTTACTATCTGAGGCAAACTTAACCGAGCTGCAACAATGACCCAGACGGAACCCAGTTACATTAATTTTATGAGTAACTACAAACAGCTTGAGAGCTGAATAAAATTTGAAAGAACTGATATATTTTCATCATCCCCTCATTTTGAATTTCAGTCACTTTAACGACTTTTTATATCCAAATCTCAATGTTCTCTAATGACACACACGTGAGGATAATTGCTTAATCTGCAGTGTGTGCGCCTGGCTGCCAACTTTGTAATCAGTCAACAATCATTTTGGGCTTCAATGTATTACTATTTAATTGTTCCTTAAAACAAAGTGACCTTTTCTCCAGGACAAGGATTGGTCATTCTTGATTAAATCATATAATCAGGTATGCTTTCATGTGAGTCCACAAAGTTACTTATGATACATACACTCTCCACAGTTGGATCAACCCGCGCCCTCTTCTTCCGTGGTCCCTGGGGTGTTTCTCCACTGCTAGTACCTTCACCCGGCCCAGGGGCTAAACAAGACACAGGTTTTATAAAATAAGTAGATATGAGGATTAGTAGTTGTAATAAGTCCATCGGGAAGAATGTCAAAGTTAAAGCATCTTTTTGTTCTGACAATTAAGATTATCTCAATTTTGGACTGTGCTTTCATAGTATATTTTGTATTGAGGTAAACAGTAACTTGTTATTAAGTCCGTATTACTAGATGCTAACATTATCAGGACAGATTAAGACAGTATACTCAGTGTACCTGCAAATTATACTCCTGTACACACATGTTGGATATAACAATACAATTAGAAGCTGGTCAGAAAGATGCAATACATTGCAATAGGAAATACAGTAAATATATAACTCACTGAAATAGCACCACTCATTCTCATTAACATATCAAGTAGAAAATATTTCACTTACTCTTCTGCTTTGCCTTTTTCACTTTCCTAGAATGTAGAGATAAAAACAGCATTATGAGTGACAACAGATGTAACAGATATATGCTGTGGGTCTATACCTACAGCATAGAGCTTCACTCAAAAGACTGAATACATATTGTCATATTGATGTGAAAAAACAAGGCAGATACTTACAAATCAACATTTTTCTGCTGCACAGCAGCAATCTTCTTGCTTGGTGCTAAACCCCTCATCTTTCCCTCAACATAATGGTCCCTGGGGGAAAAGAACATCAATTAATAGCTCCAATAAAAATGTTCATATTGTTATATGTCTTTATAAGGTTTCCACGGAGCTCTGCTTTTATGATGTAGTGCCAATAGCATCAGATTTAAACTCATTAATTTAACTGATAATGAAAATATAATAAACATGTAATTGGCATTTCATAATTGTTGAAGCTGTTGGCTGAATCGGCTTACAAATTATGTAAAGTCAGGAAATGATTTTTTAACAATAACAGATGCCTCAATGTGTGTATTATCATCTCAAACTGGGAAACTTACTGATTGGCCTTTTGAAGCTCTTTTTGTTTCGCAAGGTTGCTGTCCACATATTTGAGAACTCTGCTTTCAGGGACCCATTCATCCCAGCTGAAAGACAATTATAGTAAACCTTTAAACTCCAATCACCTTAAATAAAGTCCTCATTGATATCATTCAGACCACTAAAATGGCAACACAACACACAGAAAAAAAGAATGATAACAGTGGAGCTTACTTTTTGTTCCATCCGCTGTAATGAATGAAATATTTAATGTGCTTTTCCTTTATGTTGGTCTTTACACACTGCAAAACAAAAGAGCACACACACAAACACACCTGTTTATTTGCATTGATGTTATTGATCAGCTAACAGCACAGATGTTGAGTGGGAACAAACCTTTGCCTCATATAGCAATGGCCCATGGAAGCACAGGACTCTTTCACCTGGGAGGACAGCAAAACAGTGTGAGAAACGACACAAAAACACACTCTGATACATAAAATAACCAGAATACTGTGTTTTAGTTTCGTCATAGCTGGTTATAGCTTCATTATAAACTAATCTGTTTTAGACTGACATGGCTTCAGCGCGTCTTTTGTCTGCTTTGTTAGCTTTAACGTCAAATAACATGCTAGCTAGCCGTTACCCTCACGTACCATGTGCACCTTTAACTTCATGTAAGGAGAATGTTCTTTCATATACTTCAATACAGCGATTGTTTTAACTGAATGATCCATATTTATGTGCAGTTATAAAGGCTGGTTAGCTCTGCCTCCCTCACTGGAGACCACTGTATGTTATTGTCGAGCATCATTGACAACAACAACAAACCCGCCCCCTCGAAGACGTTCACAGGCGTTCATCCGTTTCATTTTTCTCTACCCACCTTCTTGAAATTTAGGTTTAGGGTCCTGTTTTGGCGCCATTCACAGACTCAGCTGATTTCTGAATGATCAAATTGGGGCATTGCCACAGTCCATTTCTTCCTGGCACAAACACCTCCGACATTGGAGCCCAAGAGAAGAAGGCGGCCTTCCCGTGTAATGCCGACTTCCGCCTGCCCGCTCGCCTAGATCTGCGCGCACTTCGCGGGAGCGCGCACAAGTTAAGCGAACACTACGTTGTAATTCTTTTTAAGGTGAAGGACCGCTTCAAATCCATATAATCTCCCTTAGGTTCATCAATTGTGGTGAATAAGTCAGCATAAGTCTGTTCACAGTTTAGAGTCAGCAATCTTTTATCAGATTCAGTAGCTTTTAGCATTTCTTTGATGCAATTTACAGTGTTTCCTGGATTAATCTCTTTATATTTCTCGTGTTTTTAAGTAAAGGATGCCAGATATGTAACAATTAAATACATTATGTGTTGATAACCGTTTGTTTCCTATCAAATTTAGATTTGTAAGTGTCATTTCGTAATGTCAATAGGTGCATGCAAGGACTATTGTATATGTATAGAACTTATTTATTGCATATTCCTCATCAAAATGTGTATTTATTTCACCTGGTCCAGTGGTTCAAAGGCAGACCCAATAGACCATCTAGGACTCAGGAATATGATGTTGAGATGGAGACACCTCAATGCTCATTCCGACATGGACACAAAATGGGCTTAAAAAGAAGAACAACTGTTTGTTAGTCAGAGTAAAGCTATTAGTCTCATTTGATTAATCTATAGACTAAGTTAACAAGAAGTAAATTAGAATAAACAGTGATCCAAGTTTTAAAAAATGAATCAGCAGGAAATTCCAGAATCTGACAGGTGACGTCCTGTGATGTCCTGTGATGTCCTGCCTCTACTGCAGTGAGGCGGAGCAGAACATTCAGTCCACATGGCAGCTGACAGACGTCTTCTGTTGTTTCTAACTATCTCTCTGAGTGATCATTGTACATGTCAATAGCTGAGGATCACAACTGATGTCTCTCAGTTACATGTTTGCTGATTTAGTCAGACGGAGTTACAGTTTTGAAATCTGAATTCTATCAATACAGAGCAGAAGTTTGGAAGTGAATGCAAGTTAAGATAGTTTTCCTGAAACACATTTAAATGCATAACATACTTGATCTAGGAACATTGTCCTCTTTGTTTGTTCATGGGGGAAAGGACTGTTTTTTCAGTTATTTTCTGAATCCTCTTTTTAATTTTCTCAAGTGCACTGTGGGCAGAGAGACAGATGAGGCATGATGAGTGCTTTTAACTATGTTATCAATTTCCTTTAAGATACCAACATTGTATTTTGTCCTGCAGGTCTGAGAGCCGACCTTTTCGGGCCTGCAGTCTCCTCATGATTAAAGACTTGAAGTACTGCAGTGAGGCTTGACACAACATTTCAAGAGGTTTATTTTTTAAGACTTTGTACAAAATTGATGATGGAAATAAAGATTTCTTGTTGATGTTGGCCACAAAGGTCCACAACATTACTCTAGATCCTTCCTGCCTTTTCAACCCAACTTTATGCCAGGAGGTGTTGACACGGACGCACCTTTTCTTTATAACAAACATTAGCTCAGCCCTGCTGTCAGTCGTAGAAGAGCCACTTAATTTTTGATTTTTAATCACCTCTTTAAGCTGTCAATTGAGCCATTCTTTAACCAATTCTTCACAAGTGAGTGGACGTCTCCAGCTCAGCGGCTGAACCCATGATGAGCACTTCTGCCGCTTGGATCTGACAGTTTTCTCCTATAAGTATACATTGAAAAGCTCTCTGTGCAAAATCCATTAAAACATCTCGTTCATCCCCCAGTTTAGCCTGTTGATTATACTTGGCTGGAAGATTTTAACCTGCAGGTGCACGGAGAGACTTCTGCTGTTACAAATGTACATCTTCACTGTCACAACTGTGTTGCTGCGGATCAAACATCTTCATCACTTGATGTCTGATTTATGAGCACACTGTTTTCACTTCAGTACAGTTTTAATAATCAGTGAACACAGTTTTCTTTTGAGGAGGCCTATATACAACAATCATTATATAAATTCCCAAGTGGCGTTGCATCCTTACGGTTACATTAATCACTGACATTCACAATGGGGGTAAAATAAAAAAAACAACTTCATAAACTAATGTCGAAGTTATTGTCATGTTCAGATTGCCGACGACAGATACATCACTACTACTGGTTATTTAGTGCCACAGCTACACACACCTTCACACTCCAAAAAGCAGATGACAGACACATTTTAATGAGCAGATTTTGTAAACTGTCTTAATGATGCTGCGGTCCTGTTACTGTCTGCAGCTGCGTGCGCCCTCGGTGCGTCCTGGTGTCTGCGTGTGGATTCATTTGTCCCTCTTGACTCCTCCAGTAAAACACTATCTCCTGTGCAGGAGATTCCTCAGCTTGCTTCGGAACTCTTTCCTCATGAGGCAGTAGATGATGGGGTTCAGGCAGCTGTTGGTGTGCGCCAGACAAACGCTCATCGGGAACACATACGTGTGGACGATGTAGTAGGCTTTGTTCCAGTGGACAGCGTTCAGCTTCACGAGCACACTCCACAGGGTGATGGCGTGGTTTGGCATCCAGCACAGAAAGAAGGACAAAACGACGATGGTGATAGATTTAGTGACTCGCGATCTCCGTTTGGGGTCGCAGCTCTTCATCCCGTGATTGCGGATGAAACGCAGCAGCATGATGTAGCTGATGGACACGATGGACATTGGCAACACAAACCCAACAAGTATTTTCTGTATGTGATAAACTGCTAACCAGTACTGTCCACCGGGGAACCTCAGCAAACACAGTTTTTCCCCATTTACGTTGCTGAGAGTTGAGAAAATTGACGTTGGCGCGGTCGCCAGCATCGCTGATGTCCAAATGGTTGCGCACATCCATTTGGTAGAATAAGACTTCTGTCTGGTTCTGTTGTTCACACCAGATGCAATGGACCAGTAGCGGGTCACACTCATGGCAGTAAGAAAAAACACGCTGGCGTACATGTTCATCACCGTGACTGAGGGGATGATCTTACACATGGCGTCTCCAAACGGCCAGCTGAAGTCCAGCGCGGTGTCCACGGCCCAGAAGGGCAAAGTGAGCACGAACTGGAGGTCCGTCACGGCCAAGTTGAGCACGAAGAAGTTCACTTTGGACTTATTCCTCTCTTGTTTGACTTTGATGAGGAGGAGGACCAGCAGGTTGCCCATCAGCCCCGCAGCGCAGACGACAGCATAAACAAGACAAATGAGGAACCTCAAGATCGGGCTCCCGTCCGCTGTCACGTCGATGTCCTCCAGGCTGCTGAAGCGGTCCAGGTCACTCAGAGACGAGTTCAAACAAACGCTCTCATTTCCTTCATTCATGTCAGCAGCTTGCATTGTTACACATCTGCATTGTTAGTTTGTTAAGCGCATTTCTGTCCAATAAACCCGAGTTTGGACTTCCACATTAAATGATCTCACCTCCATATATGCACCCCGTCACACCTTCCTCCTCTCCTCTCCTCTCCACAACGCACCATCCAACTTGACACTTCTGAGCTCTGACAGTACAGAAGAAAGGCGGCGTCCTCCGCTCAATCTTGTGCGTAATCACCCGTGCGTGAGGTCACAATATGGAGTCTCAATCACATATAACAGTGACAAAGACCACTGTTGGAGTGTTTGTGTTGAGTGTTGATTGTGTCAACATTGGAGGGCACATGCAGGATGGAAAACGTGCGTAATTGCTTTTGCAGCATCACGGAACAGTTAATGAAAACAACCCTCTGCCGCCGCTCAGAGTTCAGTCTCAGATAGTTTAGTAAAATGTCACGAAGCAAAACAAAAAGACAGACAATACAAATAAACAGGTCAAAGGATCAACTGCATCTTCTAAAATAAATGGAAAGTACCAACACAGAAATAACAGAATGTTTTTTTTTTATTACATCTAAACTTTTCTACATAAACAGTTAACATTCAATAAGTAAACATTTTCTTCCAATGCAGGTAATAAATATTTTTTCACTTGGTATATTTGTACAAACTGACAAGGGTCTACTCTGCTGTCTTCTCCTTGCCCTCGTTGAAAAGCCATGTTGGATTTTTGAGTTGGATCTATGAAACTAAACCTGTTGATGCTTTAAGGCAGTGAGTGCAGGTGTCCACTCTGCGATTATTCCCGTTGGATGAGACTCTTTATTGGCCACAGTCCTTCTTCTCATAGCACAGCTTTTCTGTTTCTAAAAAATATATAAATTAATTTCTTCTCTCAGCTGTGAATCGACACACAAAATGCATATAAACGGACATCAAACATACACGTTTGGACCTGAACCTCCAGGTTTCCATACAGACATAATATACACATTATTGACTTTTCCCTTTTATTTAAGGTGAGACATCATGACAACCAGGGGCGAGTTGCTTGTCCATGTTGCCTCTGGAGCTTTTGAAAGACTGCTGAGGGTAACTTGACAATAGGGGCCTTTCCCATTCAGTTTATTCTGCGCTGGCTTTGGCCCATCATAGAACTAAAACAGTGCAACACATACGCTGCTGCTAAAATGCTGTAAATATAGTATGCACGTGTTCACGCCTGTGTGTGACTGACGGAGAGGGTTGGACATGGCAGCAGGCCTGTGCTCATCCATCCCCGCATGCAATCTGATATCTTCTAAAACAAAACACAATGACTGAATCTCCCTTGAAACCGGCGTTAAACAGTGAGGCTGCCGCGGAATATTACGAAGCAGGTTGGATGCTCCCGACGTCAGTATGTCGAGCACTCGAACAAAAACACATTCAACACGGTCTGCTCTCACTTCATCTGTGATCACCACACACACACAGTTATAGTCTGATAGATCGTCTCAGGAGAGGAAAGAAGTTTGAATAAGTTCATTTGTGTTTAATCAATAGCTTTGACCGCCTGGTCAAGTATCCAAATATATATTATTCACATTAAAATCACGTGGAAACTGAAGGATGAGTTGACTGGAACCTTCTGTACTATAAAGAACACTTTATAATAAAGGTGCAACACACACGCTTCACTACTTCAAATATCATGTTGGCTTTACATCATTGGCAGTCAACACACACACATGCTGCATCACCTAACCGTCCGTATGACGTCATACGTACACGCTAGGCACAGAGATGGGAGTTATTGAAAGGTCCTTAAAACAAATGTTCTTCATCAGCTTCTTAATTTGAGATACGACATTCATCCTTTTATTTAAAAATATACCTTTTACTGCCAAAGTTAGCTGAAGCTCTGATGAAGAAGATGATCAGGTTGTTAAAGTCTGATGAAACTCATACTGTCACTGTTTGTTATTTCAGCAGGATGACTGTTTTTTCACTGTATTTATCAATACATATTATATTTAACTACTATATTTATGTGTAGAACAGATTAGAGTAGAAGCAAAGAACAAATGTGACTGTGACTCGTCAACATGACTTGAGATGGTTTCTGTTGGTTGATGCAGTAACAAGACGATGTTGTACTGTTGATGGAAACAAGACTGACTGATTAAACACTTGAGTTTCAAGACCCTTTTTTCTATGTAACTAGCGTTAATTTGGTGACGTATAAAAATACATCTGTGACAGAGTTTCTGATGTTGTCCATCTTGCGTTTTGTTGTTTCTTACTTTCGTTATTTTAATGTACTCAAGTCTCCTTTTCAAAGTAGATCCCAGTCTAAAAAAGACTATTATACACAATCAAAATTAAATATATAAAGTTACTGTGAGTAAAATCAATAATTGGTAATCCACTGTGAGTTCAGTGATCCGTCAGTGAGAAACAGGAACACATGCTACATCCATTCAGTCATCATGAGTTATGAAGGAGTTAAGCATGTCATGTCTTCTCCTAATATTATAAAGTGTTCGACAGCTCCCGAGAGATCACACATGCACAGTAGTTTCATGGTGGAGAACCTGGTACCTTGAGAGGAAGCACGCTGCTACGAAATTAAATAAAAAGCAAGTTAAATAATATCATATCACAACAGCTCCCAGGTGACAGTGACTCACACTCACCCATCGAAATCAAACTATTTGTAAAAATATAATATATAATAGAAATAAGGATACAAAATAAATAAAATACTGCACAACACAGGAAAGACCTTTTTCACGTAAATGACTGAGTCAGTTTGAGAACTTGGGTTGTTTTCGTGAGAGGAGCACGGACAGAGCTAAAGAGAGAAGGGCGGAGTCGTTCTGGGCTGTCTACTTGCTGAAGGGCAGGACAGGGGACATCAGGTGAGGGGCGCTGCAGTCAGGACTGTTCATCTCATTGTGGCAATGCTAATTAGGCTTTGGAGTGAGCCGCCTGTCTCGGACGCCTGGAAGAGGGACGTCGATGTGAGGCTGATAAGAGGAGACTCCGGGAAAAGTTTCAAGGACGAGCCGGCCAGAAGAAGGGCGAGAGTGACGAGGGAGACGGTGTGGAAGGTGTCACAGACTCTAGTGCATGTGTGAGACACTGTTCTGTTCACGGAAGCTAAGACTAAACATGCTCAATACATTCATGAGTAACACCCACATCTTCAGTTGAATGGCTTTGACACTGACCAGCTTGTCGGGTTTTTATAACTTCCAGACATGTTGGACGCAGGTGGAGTTGTGCTCTGCCACAATAATCCACAAGCAATTTCCCAAAAGACAACTCCTCAGAGATCCTCAACACTTAACAAAAGGACTGAAAGAAAAGTGAAGGTGACCAATTAAGACATTCCGACTGAAAAATACCTCCGTCTCTAACTCAATGTGATGCATTCACACAAACAGGCACTAGTTTCAACTTGGTCACTATCCCCAGTAGAGCTGTGGCACATCACATCGTCCTGTCTCTTTAAGACGGACTGCAGCTTGACCCCAGGTGAAAGTTGTATATTACTTTTGAACAGTCACTTTCTAAAAGGACACGTCGATAAATACCCGCTGGGTCGAAATAAGTTGGGCTGTGGCACACAGATTCACCTGCACTCTGATCATTGGGGTAATATTTCTTAAAGGTACCTAGTTGTTTTTGGCATTATGCAAATACGAAAATGAAAGGATTTCTTCCAGCTCTTAATAGGCAAGTGTAAATAGTTTGAAGCTCCACAAAAGGTCTCAATTACTAAATGCTGTTTACTGACAGAGCCTTTAAAAGAAGTTGGAAATCAAGGATAGACAATGAAACCAGAATATGGCTGATTTTCACCTACAAACCCCCCCAGCAGTAACCTGAAGGTGTAATATATACGGTTTAAATATCATACATAACTTAAAGGCATAAAAAAAATATTAGTACATCAATAAACTGTAAATTCAAGGTTGGAACAGCTCTTGACGTTGGATCAAGAAATAACACTCCTTGATTTTAGTAATTACCTCGAGCAAAAGAAAGAGAGAAAGCCTTGAGGGAGGAGAAGTAGAAGTTCATACTGGGGAACAGATGCAATGGAAAATGTAAGCATGGCTAAAAGATAAGAAGAAGATAACTAAGTTGTACATGGCAACAGGCAAACATATTAGCTGTTGTGTGGAAAAAACAAGCTCAGTCCTCCACTTCAAAACAGCAGTCGAAGCAGCTCAACAGACTGAACACGTCTCAATCTAACATACAAAAGTAAAAGAGGAAAATATATTTTGTTCTCTGTATACTGTGTCTCTCCCCATTTTCATAAAAAAGAGCTTTCCTCCTCTGTGTTTTTGCTCAGGTAGCTTCATCGCTCTTTGTGCCAGGTTGGTACCAGTGTAGCAGTAACATGAGTCACTGACACGTGGACACGTGAAGTCAGTGGGCCAACAATCACAGCTGGCCCGTCTGATATCGACTCAATACTGCTCTCTGGTCAGTCGGCAGGGAAACCTGCAGACTTGTTACAAAGTTAGTGCTCCTCCTAATGTCGGCTTGTCACTACAACTTTCATGTCCTGGGTAAGTCTGGTTTCTGAATCAGTTCTTTACCCTTTCTGAATGGGTTGTTACTGGAGCATAGCTAGACCCGATGCAAAGGCCTGACACTCTGAGTCAGTCCAACGATATAACATCAGGTATGCCTCCATAAATGGCTGCCACCGCCGCTTCAGCGCTGCTCCGACTGGCCAACACTCCGGGGTGAGTGTGCGATGAGGAGTGAGTGTCACGGAGGCTGCTGGACGAGACCAGGCTGCTGCTGCTGCCTGAGTTGCTGGCCCCGTTGGTGGGCGCGGTCAGCGAAGGTGCTGAAGAGGCTCCTGTCTGGTCCAGGAACAGCTGGGAGGAGGCTGAGGAACTGGAGGTGCTATAGGGCAGGAAGCGGTTGAGAAGCAGCTCGTGGTCGTCCGAGGCGGCTGCTGCTGCTGCCATCACCATGTTGTAATGCTGAACCGTGGGGGAAGGACGAGAGAGGAGGAGGTGTTAGTCAGGGGTGAGCTCACGTTAACAAGGATCAAACACTTGTTGTTCATCTATCCTATCCAACCAATGACAGTTTATCTCAGCAGAAGCTAAGATAACATACTGTGACAAGAAGTTGTACTTTATTTTTGTACTAAAAAACGTTTGAGATTTCCAAACTTACAACTTAAATCTAGAATGAGAAGATGATACTGTAAGTTAATCAGTGTCCAGGGGCCTCAACCCCTTAATTCCAGATGTTTGATCGTCCACATCTGCTTGTGAATGACTCCAGTTTTACAAATCCAGGATGGAATACTAGACATGAAAGAAGCTGCAGTAGTCAGGCGACTCATTGCTAACAGCATCAAAGGGGAATGTGCAGGGAGGTCGTAACATAGAACCAGGAAGTAAATGGTTCAAAGACCATTTTGGCAAAAATTCTCAAGAAATCAAATCTAATTGACCTTAAGTGGCACAGAAAACATTTTAAAATGAGGTCTGAGGCTCATCTTATTATTGGCTCTTAAAAATGTGGTTGAATTTTTAAAATGCCATATTCAGTGAGTTCATTCACCTTTACGATACAGGGCAGCAGAAATAGAGACTTCCACTACACTAGCTGTGTATATTAATATTTAGAAAGAGAAAGTCTACTGTTTTAGTAACTTGGGAGACACTTTAAAATGTCCAGTGTAAAAGCCAAAATAAAGCTGAATGACAGATGTGAATAGGAGAAATCAAGAGATTTAGTTTTTTGTATTAGACAGCCTCAGTAAAGTCGCCCCACCGTTGGTCGACAACCAACATCCATAAATTGTCTCCTGAAGCTGTACAGACAGTCTGTGTGTCACCTCAGCAGACAATGACTCTGACTGAAACACCAACTATTATGAAGACCTACTCTGCACCCAAATAAGTCCACACAACAGGAGAGACTGCCTTACTTACCTGATGATTGTCACCTTGGAGAAAAGAGAAGAAGTTCAACTCTGAAAATCAAGTCGAAGAAGAGCAGATGGTGACTATCAACAACAATGTGAGGGATGTAAATGTAAATGGAGTTTAAAGTTACAGAGGAAACCATGAATAGAATAGAAACCATGGCCATCACAGCCCGGATTCCTGGTTGTCTGAAGAGAAAATCTAAGCTTTGAATGACTCATCCAACGATTAATACACGTGATCATCCTGCTTTTTTCCCATTAACTTTTTTAATGTCATGTAAAGAAGAGCATGTCTTTACCTGACAGGTCGTTGGGGGTGTGGTAGTAGGGTCTATAGTCTTGGATAAGTGGTGGTACAGGAGGGATGTAGCTGGTGTCCACGGCTGGCATGCTGGGAGTACGGCTCACAGGAGAGGCCTGGTGGTGCAGGTTCAACACTCTGAGGGCAGATACAGAGGAAGAGGAGGTTAAGTAGTCACCTCATCCAGTTAGATTTCATTTTGTATTTATCAGGTGAGTTCTGTTGATGAGAATAGCCACAAAAAAAATATGGTGTGTTTAAGATCAAAATTCATGAATCATTTAACATCTACATACTTAAGTATAACTGAGATGAGCATTTCATTTTCATTTCCAAATTTAATGAAATATTATATTGAGTGGGGATGAAATAACAGCTACTGTGTGTCTGACCCTTTGTTGTTGATGGGAGGCGAGGGCGGGGACATGGAGGGACATGTTCTTATAGCTGGAGGAGGCAGTGGCGGCGGCGGCGGTGAATCCTGTCCTTCATCTTCTGAGGAGCTGTCTAGTGTCAAGTCGATGACCTCCACTTTCTTGCTGTTGCTGCTGTCGCTACCGCTGTGGTTGGATGACGAGGAGCTGCGTTGATCTGAGCCGGCAGACGTCCGACACGAACCTGCAGAGCAGCAATGACAGTTTGGTTTGTGGTTGGTGAGCTCATGTTTCTGGTTTTCTGAGACAAAGACACGTAATAGCAAAAGCACTGCTGACACGCTCATTTCTCCCTCTCTCATATAAAACAGCTTGTTTGTCACTGAGCAGAAAGGCAGTTTACTATGTGGTGCCATGATTGATGTTTCACCAAATTAAAAATGCCAATGCACAAACCAAGAGGGGTTTATATGCATATTCCTTCTTATCCTCCTGGGTGTCCTTAATCCTTTTTAATGGCCTTTAAATTATTGATGTATACATATATAATGATTGCTATACATTTTTTATATTTCGTCTCACCATCCAGCCCGTTAAAAGAAGCCGAGGAGACCTCCTGCACTTCCTTCTTAGACCTCATGGGGGCCCAGCTGCCATCCTCTTTGAACTGGATCTCATCACAGTCCATACAGCTGTTCAGGATCTCCACAAACAGCCTGAGAGGAAAACATATGCATCATCCACAGAGAAAACTTCAACATACACACTGAATAAAATCGGTCCTGTTTAGCAAAGGAAGTAGATTGGAAGCCTACAACATTAGAATTAATTCTAAAAAAGAACTACTCTGACAACAATGTGGTCGCTTTAAAGAACACTGCGATATAAGGGAGCATCTCCGCTGAATCTTAATCTGAATCTCGTGACGTTGCTGTGAGGGTGAGAGTGTTTTCGACTGAGCAGTGGCGGAGTGCGGAGAACTAGAGAATGCTGCAATACTGGACGTTTTCCTGCACAGTGACCCAGAGGTGCTGCTGTGTATCCAAACCTGCTGCAGCTGTTGTCCTACATGAAGATACACACGGCAAACTTTTCAAACGCATCTTTAAAACCTACAGGCTTGGAGTATTTAATACTCATAGCCGATTTAAACAAGCTGGGTACATTTTTGTGAAAGACGATTTGAGATGAAGGACATCAGTGTTGTTACAAGGTGACGGGTAATTTAATATCTGCAGACAGATCACAGTATTTGGACTCTGCGGGGACGGACGTGAATAAATGTGAAGTACAATTATGTCTTAGCTCTGGCTTCACCTTCTGAAGGAAACTGGATGGAGGTCGGTGACAGCTCAAATCTGGTAAGAGTTTGTTCAGTTGAGGTTTTTCTGTCTGACCACTATCTCCATGGTCGAGAAGATACTTTTAATTTTGAAATGAGGCTTTACTTTCTAATTTCCTTGATGTGTTCCTCATTTTCTGGTTGAAATAAGTTGTTTCACCAAATTACAGGTACAAACATTTTGGGAGGTGTGTGAGGTGTGTGTTTTAGCACCAAGACTGGAAACACGGCGATAAAATTTTTGTTGGTGTTAATCTGAAATTCCATTTAAATGAATGTTTGTTTATGTTCAGTCTGTTATCATACTTGACTTAAAAACAAAGCAAAGTAAAATTCCTGCCTCTCTTTGTTCAGAAGACACAGTCCGTAGGATGAGAGGATGTGGGTTAGATGACCTACCCGTCGATGATGAGGTGTTCATAGGGGGCCTTCTTGTCACAGACAGGACACACCCAGGTGGGCTTCTTCTCATTCATTTGGATGTAGAGAGTGGCGTCAAAGCACTGCAGGTGGGAGCATGTGAGCGCCCGGCATGGGATCATCAGCCGCATCTTCCCCAGCTGCACAGTGTGCACACACATTTCATCAGGGCATGAAGAGCATACACACACACAGCGGGGATGGAAGGTATACGGGATGCATAAAGGTCATAAACATGTCAAATCCACATGGAATGGGTGTGTAAAGGTGTGCTATGGGGGCTGAGTAGACAATTTGACAGACGGGTACTATTAAACAAGAGAACAAGAGGGCATGTAGAGACACACACACACAACTATAAAAGAAGAGAGTGTACATATGTGTCCTGTCATTACTGAATCATTAAACATGGCTGTAACGTTCATTAAGAGAAAGAAGCATGTGTTACCGGGCAGAGCAACGATACCCGAAGGCTGGTCGTGGCTATTTCACTGTCTGGGTCTGCTGTTAGCTTCTCTTTGACTGGAGGTAAGAAGCAAAACACACAAGCACACATATGATACATTGGACTATGTCGTATAAACATGTTCAATCTCTAATTTGTTTTTCTTGTTTTAAATAAAGGCCACAATTCAAGCAGAATTCTGGAAATTTGCATTTAAATCCTCTTAAATTACTTGTCACAAAGAAGATACATTTGTAGACAAATATATTGGATTTTGTGATTCATACTGGAGTTATACAGGGAGGCTGAAGTAGGACTGACTCGCTTATTAACAGTCTGGGCCGCCACATGTTGTACTGAACTCGTACAACATGTGGATCTATTCCCCCTGTCAGTTAGTGACATTAGCAATGTTTCTGATGCCGGTCTAGCAGACGAGACAGGTGCATGTATCAACGCGGTTCAGAGGGCTTACTGAGTGCTCTGGAGTGGTCCGGGTTCCTGATGCCTTTGGCCCGTAGTCTCTGTAACAGCACTGTGGACGACTGCTGCTTCACCAGGTACACTGCCATGGAGTAACTCTGTAGATACACAGGTACGCAAACAGGAATGTTATAGTGTGTAAAGCACAATGTCAAAACAAAATCCACATCAAGATGTTTCTGGCTTATCACTGGGTCAGTCAAAAAAATGTCCTTCAGCGGGCAAGATGCTGCAGTCTGGAGTCTCCCCAACCTAACATCCAGCTGATGGCTGAGACTAATGAGGGCTCGTCCAGCTGTGAGGAGGAGCGGACGGCCGGAGGAACCTGTCTGCTCTATACACAACATTTGTGCCCAGTGTGAGATATTCATGGTATCATCTGACTGCAGTAAAACTTTGAACACTGACCATCTCCTTATAAGGATATAGAATTTGACAGAAACAAATTCATTTGGCCTTATGTGTTTCGATAACTTGTAACAAGAGGAATTTCAATAAGACAAAAAACAGAGAAAATCTTGTGAGCAAAGGTTCAGTGGTTCTTTCTTGATTCTTGTTTCTTACCCTTCCAATCTCAGCAGTCCATGACACCACGATTGTATTTGGGACTGTGGTGGACAATCTGACCAGCGAGGTAATGTTGATGGGCCGACTGGGCCGCTTGGGCTCTACGCCATTTTTGGTTGGAGGAAGATAACCCTGGATGAGACATTAGAAAGAGGAAGACTGTGACTATTAAAAAGTAAGATTCCAATCTAAATCAAGACGTGTTTGAAAATGGTTTTAATTGGAAAAGACGAACACAATGATAAATCCGTCACTCTTGAGATTCATTTCGAGAGTGGCAAAACAAAGATGCCGTGACTGGCAGCTGGTTTTGTATGTTTTACAGGGACAGTTCCTTACCGGCAGGTTACACGGCTTTCCGTTGACTTTCACACACAAATTGGATGGAAAATGGTCTTCCTGGGGACAGCTGGTCTCCGACAGGCAAAACCGCAACTGAACTTGAACTGAGAAGTCACATTTGGTCCCCGATATGTCCCTTTAAGTTCAGAAACAGAAATATGACTTAACATCTGTATAAACCAGGGCTGTCTGTCGGATTATGCAAAAACTATCTCTGATTTTCATGAAACTTGTAGTCTGATCTAAGGGTGGTACCCGTTCTATTTCGGCTCAGATGTGGATATTTTCCACTCATTTCTCAGGAAATATTGCATGGACCTCTGCAGAGGTCTCCGCTCTTAGAGAGCACATCTAGTTGATGTATAATTCCAAATCCTGCATTGACAGATTAGGTTACATCATCATTGTCTTACATTGAGCTGCTGATCTGCTGGACTTGCTGCGGCGTTAATGCGAAGGCGAAACACGTCTCCTGAAAGCGCTGGCTGTTGTCTGAAGCTGCACAGATAGAGAGACAATATTTGAATAAGAGGAGAAATTACTTATAAGAACGTAATGTAATTATTCATCTTCACATTGTATACACAACGTTTATAACTGACTACGTGGGCCATTTTTAAAGAACCAGAAACTCCAAGACATGGTTTCATCTATGAAGACAGAAGTGTTTTCATGGGTTTTCTTCAATTCAGTGGAACTTGCAATAAGCAAGAAACACCTGGACGCCAAAACCTGAACACCTCAGGCAGAGGTGAAGAACTCAAAGGTGTGTGCCAGTGTGTGTGTGTCCTCTATTGATCGGCCAGCCCCCAGGTTCTGGGAATAAGTAGTGCTACTAACCGAGCCTCCATTAAAGAGACGACAGGGCTTGCACAGGCTTAACATTTGTGTGTGTGTTTGATTAAAGAAGGTTAGCGTGACCCAGGAGCTGCAGTGGCTCGTTGTTTAATATTCAATGAATATTTCAACATTTTGGTAAATAAGCTAATTTGCCGTCTCTCTGAGATTTTTAAGAAGATCAATAGCACTCTTCAGAATCTATTAATAAGCGATTTGTTTTATTTACAGCATTAAACTGCTGGATACATGATGGATACATGAACTGAAACTGAGATTTTAAAATAAAAAGTAATCCCTCTTTAAACAGCCCTCCGGTGTCAAACTCTGCATATACATCATTGAGCAGTGAAGGTCAAATATGTAGGTCGAGGAACAAGAAGAGAAATGCATTCTTGCTTTTTTAGGTCGCCGTCGTGCGAGTCTACAAATCAGACAAATGACAGAGCGATGCAAAGAAGCACGTTCCAGTTAGAAACTTCTGAAGACCTTTAGACAAACCAGAGCAAAACGGAGTTACATATACAGTATATATTAAATAGAATAAACCAAAACACACAATTCACCCAGGTCAACCAGGTCACTTCACTTTGTTGCCAAGTTTGTAACTGTTTACAGAGTTAACTTTATAATAAGATAAATGTGTCAGTGAAGCATTTCCAGGAAACCCAGTTATTCCCATCAAATATAAAGAGACTAAACTCTCTCTGCAGGAAACTGTTTAGTGTCGAACTGAAATCTTCTCCACTGAGCAAAGGCTTTGGGCATTCACACCATCACAGTTTTGTACAGCCGTAAAAGTGATACACAGCAGCATGAATTCAGTTCAAATAAGAGATTATTTATTAGCGTTGGGTGTATGTCAGATTTTGTGACATTATTGCTGTCTCAGTGGAACTGTTAATGCTTGAAGGTTGCGTAAGTGAGGGGTTATTTGATTAACATGAATTGGACCGCTGTGTGTGTGTTACCGCTTAAACCACATGCAGAGGTTTTGTGGCGCACATGAATGGTAGTGCACATTTATACTTCGTTAGATAAAGGGTATGGAGGTAATTATTTACATTAAAGGGTTTTGGGGGGGGGGGGTTTAGGTCTACGGCGCCTGTGGATAATATATGGACCAATCATTGTCATTAGCCTTTCAAACAGCCACCAATGTTGCTCTTAATAACACCCACACGCT
>CAAKHC010018778.1:96909-130030 GCA_901007825.1 Macroramphosus scolopax
CTAATGGTTTGCAGAAGCAGGACAAGGCTAATGCTGCTACATGGCTAATGGCTTTGTGTACACTGGTACACTGGTTCTTTAGGAAGAGAGTGTGTGTGTGTGTGTGTGTGTGTGTGTGATGGGGAGTGTGAAGTCAGCAGAAGAAAGGTTATAGCTGTGACACACATGTCTTGCTGGTTAACCAAGACCTTAGTAACAACTTCAGCCCAGACTCACTTAACAGGGTGATTTGTGCCTTAACAAGCTATCGCTAGTTCTTCAGGTTTAATTTGTCACCCATCTGTTCATATTTAGAGTCATTTTTATATATTGTATAGGACTCATATTTCAGCTCCATGATTAATAAAGCTTATTTGATTACTCCCTTCAGATAAATGTGCAAATTAGGAGAGAATTAGCAGTTGTTTTGTTTTTCAGCCTGCTTGTCGGGACTGTATTTAAAATAGTGAGTTCACACTTAACTATAGTTAAAATAAGGAGCTGTTGTTGAGGGACACACTGATACTATAAATTGCAAGACGTTATATGTTGCCCCCGCCACTTCAGCCTTTTAACTTTCCGAACTCCGCTTTCCCCTCGAGTGGTTTCACCTCTGCTGAGCTTTTAAGAAAATCTAAATTTTTACAATTACTGACGTTGCCCACAAGCGTCTGTGCCAAACTGCAGCTCTGTCAACTTTTCCAGAGTCGTCCTCCGTGAGCTCTGTGTTTGAATAGGAACAGGATCACAGCTGGAAAGTGACTCTCCGAAAAAGCTTTTTTATGAGCCGAACCTGAAGAAAGACAGGCATGCAGCTCAATGCAGAAGATTCACTTTGAAGGAACTAGTGCTTATTGATTCTACAGGGCTTGGACAAGGCGTTTACAGCTGCTCTCATGTATGCTAGACATTGAATGGGGTATGTGGAAAAGGAAACACATCTGAACTATAAGACTTTTTACACGTCATATGTAGCAGGTTAATCATGTAATATATATATATGTATTTTAAATATATTCAGTTTATTATCATGTATGACAATCAAGTTGGAAATCCTCTCAATTGAGACACTCAACTGGCCATTTCCGATTTATCTTTACTTAAAAGAAATAATTATTCGACAGTCAAAAGAGTGCCATGTCAATTGTTGCAGTTCAAGACTTTTTTTTTGTTTTGTTTTTAGGTCTATTGACAGTTCCAGTATAATGCTGATGGAGCTGCCATGATGAGGAAACGTTAACCTGTCATGTGTATATTCTGCATTATACTGCTCCAAACACTCTGCCAGAATAGACTCCCTATGGGGAGTTGATGAGAGGCCACATTACCTCCAACTGGCAAAGAGCTTAGATCTTAAAATCGGATGGGACACACATACCTGCATACTTGAACCATATGCCTCAGAAGGCTCCCACTTTATATTCCCATTGTTTATTTTTCTACAGTTGTACCAGGACGGCTCAGTGGAGACCTGACCTTTACTCCTCTGCTCAGTAACGAGTTGCACACCACATATGACTCCTGCCAGCCTGGGAAGTATTTCCTTTCTCTTTGCTAATTTGCAAAGCTGCAAAGAGAAGTGTTATTTCATCTCCTGTCCCGGGTAGGAAAACATAATTCAGTCTGTTTAATTTAGACTTACAATAACATGATGTGATGGTTATTATTTCCTGAGAGATGAGCCTCCATATATCTCAGTATGCCCAGCTCATCAAAATTTTGAATTCAATATCTATTCAATAGTTGATGGCAATCTTTTCTTTCCATCTTGCATTCGTCTGGAGTTGTGACCAACCTTGACCTCGAGACAAGATAATCAAAATGATGTGTCTGAATGAGGTGCATCATCGTCTGGACTGGCCTCACAGACGTTGCTGCTGTAAACAGTTTTATGTCTTCAGAGCATTTGAAGGCCTGTTTGCGTGTGATGCAGTTATCTTTTCACATCTGCAGTTGATGAGCGTACGTGTGTTTCACTCCATTTTGTTCAGACGAAAAGTCACAGGAAACCTGAAAAGTTGCTGCGAGCGAGCACTGCGGTTTGAGAATCATATGAGTAGTCTGACAGCATGAGACGGAGGGTGAAAGCATGTGTCACAGGCTGGAAGCGTGAGGGTTGGCTACCCTGGTGTATAAAAGGGAGACCATGCTTCTGGAATGCTAACACCAGAACAATGACAGAAACCAAACAAACAATATAAGACTGTGTGCGTTTTGTTTTTCTGCATTTCATCCTCTTGCAGTGTTCAGTCCAGGTCCCTGGCGAGGACCCGAAAGCATTTCCTGACATGACAATGACTCTTTCTTCATTTCGAGTGAAGTTTATCTTTTTGTAAACGCTGTGATTCCCTACATAAACACTACAGTTCTTGCAGAGATGCTGCACTGATGCAAGCGATAGTCCCAAATGAGCAGTGGATGATGATTGTTTGAACAGCTTCTGGTGAAATTCAGGAGGTCCCGAGGCAGGCGTCCAATTCAAAGGCAACAATGGACCCCTTTCATCGAGGTAGCTGTATCCTGACCTGAACTTGTGCTGCCTTGTGTCTGTTTTGCAAAGGATAGCAGTAACTGAGGTAATAATCATGTCATTAAGGTTTGGACACCGGAGCTACTGTGGTGAAAATGACTTCCAGAGACTTTAAAAGCTGGTTTCATATATATACACATGCTTTGCTGTTTGACGCAGAGTGATGGACTGTCTGAGTTACATTTACCCCTGTCCTCAGCGACTGCTGTGAAGTCTTAAATCAAAACTGGTGCTATATTTTCTTGGTTTGTGCCCCGAATTGAACTGACAAAACGTTAAAGGCAGGCCATGTGACACCGAGAAATACACTTGGAAACAGTAGTTAACAAACATTATCACCATCAGGTCGCCTCCAGACCTGGAACTTCTGACAGCTTACAGAGCAGATGTTTGTCTGTTCGTCATTAAATTCTAGATTCATGCAGCTTTAATTCTCATGCCAGTTAAATTTTTCAAAGTCCATTAAATTAACATATTGTATATTGATTTTGACAGCTTTCTTACAAAAAAAGAACATTTATATACAGGGTTCATTCACTTTTTTATCATAACTAACAAACACTGATTGCTGATTAATGATTTATTTACAGATCTGGAACAACTGGCAATGAAAATACTCATTAGTTACACAGCTAAATGTTTAGTACACTTAAATCCATCTCTGCTTTTGTGAAGTTTTGATGATACACGGTAAAAGATGACATGCTAACCGTGCATCATGTAACGGGAGGCTCTCCGTATGTGCCTTTAGATAATATGATACCCAAAGTGTTTTCTTGGAGTTTGCAGCTTCTTGGCAACCAGGTGGATCCTGAGACGGTCGTACAAATCCTAACGCTGAAGATTTGTCTTTCTTTAATTGATTTACTTTGACCTACAAGTCAGCGCAGGACGTTGGCCGCGGTCTGCTGCTGCTATGAAGTGGTGTCAGGTGTCGTCCCGTTGGGGCTCCACTGAACTCTGAATCCTCTGCCAACTGCCTTTCCTGTGTTTTCACTTGGAATTCCTTGTTGACCGACAGTATTTATTGAAGCGTTTCCAGGAGAGTAATTAGTGAAAGTTGAAAACGTTGTCCATTTCAATATAATAGTGCTCAGTCTTACGTTTTTACTTCATCATTTTAGCGCAAAAGTAGCTGACGAGCTGTGTTGTCATTTGATGTGATTGTCTTTTAGAACACAGAGTTCTTATCTCTGAGATACATTTGATTTATTGTCCCCTTCAGGGTTTTTATACCTCCGTCAGTGGAAAAGTAAACATTTCATCTTTTATATATATTTTCCATCCGATGGAGTCATCCAGAAACCTTTTAGTGACATTTATAAGACCGCACTGACCCTCCTCAGGAACCCTGCAGTGAAGTCAGGAGCAGGACCGTCTCCCTAAAGGCTACATCATGGGAAAAGAATGTCCACGACTCTGCTGGGTCTTTGGGGTAAATCTTAATGTGATCCCTCCGAGGTCTGTGACCAAAAATCCTTTTACTTCATTTTATTGTTCTGACAGCCAATATAAATTATTTCATTCCTTTTAAAGACCCAAACTGATAGTATCATATAGCAGAAACAGAACATTTGGAGTTAATGTTTTATCGTCACAAATACCATAAAAAGCTCACAGCTATGGTGATAAACAACATTAAAATGCCACTTTCCAGTGTTCCCAGTGATCAACATTAATTGACTATGGTTGATGTATAACATGTTTTATATCGGAGCAGAAATAAGCAACGATGATTTGGGTGGTGGGTTCTTGTTTATTTGTGCTGGTTATGTTCATGTTCATATAATGTCTCATCGTAGCACAGTAAGAGTAGCAAGTGCGCACATGAACTTTGATTATGTTCGTCTTTGACTGTAATTTCTGGTCATTTGTGGGTCATTTTTAATGTATTTTTAGTGAAAGTGATGAAGCACAAAATCATCTGAAGTTATTTGAGGCTTCAGCAGTTTGAGTTTATCAATTAAAGCCTATAAATTCCAAAGTATCTCTGTTTTAGTGCAACACTCCCTTGATTCTGTCCCTCGGGACTATGTAATCCAGTTGAGCTGCAGTGTGGAATGAAAAGCTTCCAGTGGGTGAATGTGATTCCAGTGGGTGAATGTGATTCCAGTGGGTGTGTTATTGTATCGTACACATTATTATATTATTACCGTTTCTTTTAAATGTAACAAACGTTATTGTCAGTCTTGCCCTACAATCACCAGTTAACTGTTCACACACAAATTACATTATAAAAGTGTTTAAAAGAGGCTTTAATATTTATTTATATTCAATGTTTATTCTTGCATTCTCCTATGTTGTGTTTCTGCAGGTTATTAGTGGGGGCCCCATACGAAATGAACGGACCTTACCAGACTGGGGACGTATATAAATGTTCACTGAGCAAACGAATCAATGGAAACGGTTGTTCTAAACTCAACCTAGGTACAGCATCACACAACACCATCGATATTAACCACAAAATCACAGCACGGACCGCAACACAGCCATTCTGCATTCTGTATGGACAGCATGCTGATACATGCATGTATGAGGTGTTTGCACATCTGCATGAGTCTCAGTAAACATCACGGTGGCACATGTGAGACAGCGGTGGGTACCATACCAACCATTCCAAGTGTTACTGTTTATTTTAATGTTTATGTACAGTTCCACATGTGTTGAACCACAGCATGCCTCTTCACACCGGTCGAACATGTGTTGAGCAAGTTAGTTGGGCACAGGGAGTTTTATCACGTAAATGTTAAGATCTCAGACTGTAGACACTCCTCTGCCCGGCCAGACAGCCATAACAAACCACCACGTCCCAGATGGTGGAAGCGCTGTTTGGTCTCTGAGGGATCGAGCATGTATTTATGTGTGCATACGAGATCAGCTCTTGTTTTCCCTCAAGGAAGGATATCTCTGACCAACGTATCAGAACGGAAGGACAAGATGAGGCTGGGGATGACGCTCACATCCAACCCCAAAGACAACAGCTTTGTGGTGAGAAAAGTTGGATTTTATCTTCTTGAGAAATCCCATTCGGTAATAGTCAGTTCCTGCAGGACTCTTTGCCTCGGATCATGTTTAATAAAATACCATTGGTTAGAACGGACAAAAGGACAATCCCACAACATTTTCCTCTTGATTACACAGTTTTCCTGCTCCGGCTCTCCCTTTTCCGGGGTCATAAATTCACAGATACACTCAGAGGTTGTTAATGCTGCATGTATAAATGTGTTCTTGTATGTGACAGGCCTGTGGGCCACTGTGGTCCTATGAGTGTGGCAGCTCGTACTACAGCACTGGCATCTGCTCCAGAGTCAACGCTAGCTTCAAGTTCTCCAGAACGATTGCACCCGCCTTTCAGAGTGAGTCACAGCAAGACAATATTTACTCATTTATGACACTTTTTTTTACACCGGCAACCCTGTGCATCATGATCATTCATTGTCTTCAGGATGTGAGACCTACATGGACATAGTGATTGTGCTGGATGGCTCAAACTCGATCTACCCTTGGTATGAAGTGCAGGCTTTTCTCATCAACATTCTGCAGAAGTTCTATATTGGACCAGGTCAAATACAGGTGTGTAAACTATTGGATGTATATAACTTAACTTAAATGCACAGCGGATTGTGTTTTCTACTCTGTGTTGTGACTATTTCTTATGAAACATTTACCTCACAGAACACAGTTTTTGAAATGTATAAATTCCGATTGGTTGTTGTCTTTTGTTTCTTTGGTCAGGTTGGAGTTGTTCAGTATGGTGAGAAGGTGGTGCACGAGTTTAAGCTCAGTGACTATAAGTCAGTTGAAGAGGTGGTGAAGAGAGCACGCAGCATCCACCAACGGGGTGGAGAGGAGACCAACACAGCTCTTGGCATCAATGTGGCACGGTAAATACACCACGTCACATATCTCCACACGAGCAGCTCCACTGCTCCTTCACTCTGTAATATCTCAACTGAACGTATAACACATGTTGCAACAGCTCACAGGCTTTCAAACACGGAGGCCGGCGCGGTGCCAAGAAGGTGATGATCGTGATAACTGACGGAGAGTCACATGACAGTCCCGATCTCCAGCAGGCCATTGAGGACAGCGAGAAGGACGGCATCACCCGTTATGCAATTGCTGTGAGTCTGCTAGACCTATTACTCACCTGGGTTTGGACTTCATGAGGCCCTAACCTACTTTTCTACTGGCTAGAAAATTTCCAGTGCACCATTAAAATAGCATCAACATTAAAGAGCTGACCTCATCAGTTGAAGCTGGTCTCTCCACAACTAAGTCAGAATGGAGCCAAAAACAGTCAGAGGCATCTGGAGGCTCCAAACATTAAGCTCGGTGGAAGTGCAGTTAAAGGTGTAAATGATCTCGTCCAGACCGCACGGTTCTGTGGTTTGTGCAGCTCCTGGTCCTCACTAATGGCACACTTGATACCATCCAGGGGCTTCAGCTGCCTGAAGTCATATGGTGGCAAACCAACTGGAATCGGTGACACTGGCATTGTATAGATGACCAAAACTCTTTTTTAAGTAGTTTTAACATGTAACAGAGCTATTAAAATGTCAAAAGTTTGTTAATAAAATCCTTTCATGCACTCCAAACTGTTGCTGACAGATTGTTTACACTTATCTCAACAGGTCCTTGGCTACTACAACAGACGAGGGATCAACCCCGAGGCTTTCCTCAGTGAAATCAAGTACATTGCCAGTGACCCAGATGACAAACACTTCTTTAATGTGACAGATGAGTCAGCGCTGAAGGACATTGTAGATGCACTTGGAGAACGGATCTTCAGTCTGGAAGGTCTTGCAAGGAATTTAACTACTCAAGCGGCTTAATAATGCACTGCCTCATATTCTCTAGAATAATAAACTGTAACCAAATGATTTCCATCAAATGAAACAAGCTCAGATAAACTGATTCTATCAAGAACACATGACAGTCACTAGTGCTGAAGTAATTAGCTGATGAATAGGAAGAAAGAAACTTTATTGACAACACATTTAATAAACAAATCATTCCTAAGTCAGCAGTGTAGAACGTTGACTCTACGCTACAAAGATTTGTTCATTTGGACAATTGGTTTGAGAAAATAAACAACCTCCGGCTGTTGATTCATCATTAATCAAATGAATCAAGAGTCTTAAATCTTTTCAATATGAAACATCCACATTGCAACCCCAGTGTGGGACTTTCTCCGCTGCTTGAAAACACTAAATAACTGACATGTTTTCACAGGAACCAGTAAGAATGAGACGGCGTTTCGCCTCCAGATGTCTCAGGCTGGATTCTCTGCACACAACGTCGAGGTGAGTCGTACTTATGCTACCACATCGCGTCAACACGTGGAGCGAAACGCATTGTCTCAATATCTGGCACTTCATAACTCTTTCCCACAACCTCCCATTTATCACTTCCAGTCTCCCCCGAGGTGCCTGCTGTGTGGCCCGAGAGGTTTAGGTGATCCTGATTTAGGAGCCCCTGACAGAAAACACAGGCCTTTTTCCACTTCAGCCATGCAGTGACGAGAAATAAGACACCACTTGTTCCCCAGGGAAACATATTAGTAGGAAGCTGAGACACATTGAGAGAGTTCTGCTGCCGAATGGGCTGTTTTTGCTTCATAGAGGTTTGTGATCTGATAGATGCAGGTTTGTCTTTGACAGTGACACATCAAACAAGGCACGTCTCCATACCTGCTGTTATATTATCGATGTTCAGTCCTCTCCATCGAGACATGTGCTGATGCAAGTGCTTTGATTTTCCAGCCTCCCTTCACAGCGTGAGGAAGAAATAAATCTACGTGATTGAAAATAAAATACACAGCACAATTTGAAGCTGGGTGACAGAAATGGTTGGAAATTCTGTCCGCAAGGCCGATTCCACAGATGCTCAACAACACCAACCTGAGTGTTGAGAGTAGGATTACTTCTTGGAAAGAATGTCTGGGCTTTAAAGGAGAAAAAAATGTCCTGAAGGCCCAGATGTTTTTTGCTGAATGCAACTCTGAAGGCTGCTTATGTCATATACTTTCCTGACATCTACTGTGTGCAGAATCAGAATCAGAGATCCTTTATTCGTCCCACGACAGGGACATTTATGCACCGACGTACATGGCAATTACACTATTTCTTGTTTGTTAAACTTGATGAAAATAATCTCAAACCTCCGTGTTTGAGAAATTATACAGTTTGCTTGTTCGCAAGAATGATTGCTGTATTTGCTATAATGCAGAATATACATATAGTACTTTTTGTGTACAGTATATATCTTCTATACTTCCGTCTGTTTATGCGGAAGCACCACTGTGGCCTCGTCCAGCCCAGCAGAGGTGATTCCAGAGTGGCGCAAACGGCAGCATAGCGCGCCTGATTTGTGCAACTGCAATAGAAATAGGTCAGTGGTTGAGCTGTTTTGAGGTTTCATTTATTCGCCATGGAGACCACCTCAACCAAAACAGATAACCACATTGGCATCATGCTGCTGTCGGAGAGCAATGTCGTGCTCTCTGAGAGTTCGGTGAGCACACAATTCCGTCTGTCAGGAAGGAATCAGAAACCTTCCAGCGTGTGCTCGAACACTGGAAAATGTGTTGTCGGCATTTTGTGTATGCAAGAGAAAAACTGAGCTCATTAAATGGGGAAACCTTATCTGTCAATGATGCAAATTGTGGTGAACCGTGGCAGATAGACAATCTCTATTTCTCTCTACCTCATTGTGTCTGCAGCTAACTACAATGGCTGGTTTGTTTCCTTTGTTTAATGATGAGCTATAAATATTCATTAGTGATCTGATAATGAGCTAAAAGACACAATCTCTTTATTTCGTTTGTTGAAAAAAGGTGGAGTTGGCCAAATTTTAAAGACATAATCATGTTCATGATGCATTTACGGGGGATGTGAGAAAGAAGGATATGGCTTCCTTTGAAGGAATGGGACAAAACACATTCCAAGTTTACAGCTCGACAAAGCCGCAGCCCAGACCAGCCGCCCGCACCACATTTGTTTCATGATTGTATCATTATCATTTATTGTGATGACTATGCTATATGCACACAGTATGCACTACAAGCAGTACCAGACTGTCTTCTATTACTCTGCTGTGCTCATACATGAAAATAAACTCTGCATCATCTCCCCTACAGGATGGGATACTGGTGGGAGCTGTCGGGGCTTATGATTGGAACGGGGCAGTACTGAAGGAAACCCGGCAGGGGAAGGTGGTTCCACCCAAGTCTTCCTACACAGAGGAGTTTCCCGAAGAGCTTAAAAACCATGGTGCCTACCTAGGTGAGCATCGCTATAAGGAGTTAAAGAAAACAGAAATTGTTAACTGAGCAAAAACAAATATGGTGAAGAAAGTTACAGAAAGCACATTTTTCGTAATCAAGGTTTTTTTTTCCGCCTTGGTCTTAAGTCTTGAACTTCTGTTTACATCCTCTTTTATTGGTGGAGGTATGTATGGCTGTCTTGGTACAAGTACTGTGGTTTAGGACCAAATGTCAAAGCTGCAACCCCCCCTCTTTAAAGTACCCCATCGCTCTAGCGTGTACCATCTCCTCCAGCACCATCTCCCTCTAATGCCACAGAAATCTGCTTTCAACATCAGTGGTTTGTCTCTGAGTGTATCCACCAGGCTGCCAGTGGAAGCCGCTTGAGACTCAATAGTAATATGAGGTGAGGCATAATTTTGGACAGGAAGAGAGAAAGTTAAAGCTGGTGAAAGAGGTATGAATATTAGAAATAAGGACGGAAAAGTATATGAAGAGTAAGTGGAACTTTTAGTGGGAATAGACGGAATACAAGAGGAAATTGGAGAAGCCTGAGAAACCAGAGCATACTGCTTTGCATAACTGAAAGCAGCTCATGAATTTTAACCCCTATTATTGCATCATTTTACATTCTTTCCATGTCATACTGATCGCCCCTTTGAAACTCTACCTGGACGTCAGGCCCATCAGTCTAAGTACACAGTGGAAAAAAGTATTAAAGAACAATTAGATTAATAATCAACTGATTCACGTGATTTGCAAACCAACGGCCTGGAGAGGAAAAAGGTAAAAGAGAAGAGTATGAAATAGATGCTTACATCACAAGTAACACGTGGCTTACTTTGTGAATTAGCTTTCCCAATGTTAGATGGCTATTGTCAGTCAGAATGAATGTGTATTCTTTTATTCGATCAGGATACACAGTAACATCTGTGGTGTCGGCCAGAAACGGTCGTCTGCTGGTAGCAGGAGCTCCACGCTTTAACCACACCGGCAAAGTCATCATCTTCACTCTGAATAACTCAGGCAACCTCACAATTCTGCACTCCCTTAAAGGCCAGCAGGTAGGAATCATCCAATTTATTTTAGAAAAGCATCTGAGCCTGAGGCTTGTTTGTCTGCATGTCTGCCCTATCCTCCTGATAAATCCTCAGCTCCATTTGTCAAGTAGTGGGAGCTTTTACAAATAGCAATAATGCACCAAGGAACATGTGTAGCTGAATTTTAGGACTCCTTGAAGTCATGTAATGCCTGAAACATGCCTATAAATGAGTGAATACCTATAGATAATTGAATTATTGCAACCCCCCTGAGTTTGCACCCAGAAAATTAACTCGCTAATTAACTAATATGAATGGATTTGACACGTGTCTCAATTACCTTTGTAATAGGGCCCTCAATGCAGTCTGCCACACTGTCTTTTCTGATGTAACCACTAGAGGGTGCCAAGTTAGACATTTTCAATATCTACATATAGCAGCTTTAGAGAATAATTAAGGTTTCAATTGGGCCTTCGCACTGTTGTGCTCCGGCCCTAATTACAAAACGTATGCATCTGACTTTGCGCCTAGTTAATGCATCATTAAACTAATATGAATGGATTGGACACTCAAATGCACTTGCACCAGGCACTTTAGATGATGTTATATATAAAGATAAATTCAACTCTCAGCAAGTAGATAAATAATTATGTCTATGCTAAGGAAAATAATATTGTTTTAAATTAAATGGCCAACTTGCACATGGTGCATTAAAACCATGCAATTCCAACTGCCAGTTTCCTATCAGGCAGATGTAGGGACAGACCTCATACCATTCCTTCTCTCTTTATAACATTTTGGTACTCAGTATATCACTTGCAAAAAAGGTTTTGCAAAACTTTTTATTTTGAAATTGAATCTCCATAAAGTGACTCTGTTCCACTGCTACAGCCCAAATGACATAAACATAACACACTGCACACGGACTGCAGTTTGCCAGAAGTACTCATCTGTGTGTTTAAATGTTTGAAGAAATTCATTTTGCTGGTGGAACGCCACCAATAGGACAGTAAATGCACATCAAATCCTCTTTAGAGGTTTTATCTGGCAATCGGTTTCAAGGGGATATGGCACTGTGTGTAAATGACTGCTACATTCACAGCTGGCAACACCTCACAGGCTGCGAGCCCGAAGTGGCCCGGCTGGAACTTACAATGTACCTTGTCAGCAACAACTCATCCAGAACAGCAGATGTTTTTCTGTAGAAAACCTTTCTTGCTCTCTCAATTCTTAAAAAAAGATTTTTTTTTATAGGCAGATGTTTCTAATTTGAGAACCAATAGAGGATGTTCCATCCAGTGACTGATCCAGTTCTTCTGAGCAGTCTGAGCATCTACGAATGGATCATGACTCACTTGAAAAAAACCTCAGACCCATATTTACTTATCATCAAAACAGAAAGCCACTCCAGATCATCATTGTCTAACAACACGTCGTTCAACAAACAGTGGGAAAGAGACTTTAAAAATACAGATTAAAAGTTAGGAAATAATAGCACAAGTTGCTTTTTTCATCATCATTATAAGCCTGATGACGGATTAAATGAATGAATATGTATTCAAACCTCAGCATGACATGCAATTACAACTGTTTTAGATTGGCTCCTATTACGGCAGTGAGATTGCACCCATGGATATCGATGGAGACGGTGTGACTGACAACCTCTTGGTGGCAGCGCCCATGTTTTTCAGTGGAGGCCTGGAAAAGGGAAAGGTCTACATCTACAGAGTGACAGAGCTGGTGGGTATGAACTCTACGACCTTAAACAAATACACAGAGGCAGACCACATACTGTATTGGTAATAATTAAGTTTGGACCAAGCAAACAGTTGTGAATTGAGTCCGCAGCTGCTCAAACTCAAGACATCTCCAGTAATTTGTAACACACCTCAACAAAAGTGTCCAGTTACACACAGAAGCAGACTCTGCTGCTTTCCAGCTGTTGACGTAACGACATGCTGCAGGCTGACGTTTGACACATGACCTTGTCCAGATCGAATGTGGAGATCAAACGAAAAAACAACGCCATGCCGGTGTGTAAACTCTATTAGATGAGTGGACTGAACTCCAAAGGAAAGAACTATGCTCCTTCCAAACCCATTTCCAGCAAATCATTTAGAGGCGAGAAGTTTCTTTAATAGAAGGAAAGTTCCCTGTGTTCCAGGTCTGTCTTGCTCATTGGAATAATAAACTTCTTCAGCTGTTTCAGAGCCAATGAAAAGGCATGGAGAAGGTATTTAAATATTGGGTATGGCCAAAACCACATTCAAACTCCACAGTCCAAAGTCTAACACGGAGAAATCGCACCGAAAATGTTCATGGCATCATCAGGTCATCGAGGCCACTGTGCGGGGCAACTGATAATTATGATGTCGATTCAGGAGCTGCTGTAGATGCTTGATTGTAATTGGTGACGTATTCAGAGAAAATAATAATGATGATAATAATAGCCGATAACCGAAAAACTGTTGCAGTGTAAATTACAGCGCAACTGTCTGTCAATTTAATGTGCCTGACAGGCACTAATAAGTATCATTTTCTAACAGCATCATAGAGAGGATCTTGTAGAGATACTGGAGACGTGTGCAACTTCCCTCTTTAATGTCACCGGAGCTGAGCTGTCGCAGGAAGTCATCAGTGTGTGAGTGTTCGTTAGATAGATGAAGTACACAGTTGCAATAAAGTCACTGAAACAGCGTTTTATTATGGAAAAGCTTTAAATATAAACATAACGAGACGCCACACTTTGCCAGCAATGCTAACTTCATCATAAACCAACAGCAGGTTTGCTTTGCACTGAGGGATGTAACCAAAACTTAAGCTACCCAAGCTAAATAAAATATGCTAATGTGTGGTAGCTGGTGAAAAATAAAATCTTATTCCCCGTCTGATATATATAAGTTGCACTCAGAAGACACTCCTGCACAGTTGTACACTGTAACCCTTCATGCCACAAACCACAGGTTTCACATTTAAACACCACAGATTATATTTTTCCACATTTCTTTCTCAACGTCAGTCCTCACTCATGAGCTGAAAGGCCAAGTGGAGCAGTGATACGCATGACTACTGATAAGAGCGTTTGTCTTCATGTCGTCCGGATGTTTTCTTAGAAAACGTCCAGTCTGTTAGTTTCTTTCAACGACTTGGATATTTTCCCTCTGACCTTACGCTCTCGTTATGGTTCTGCCCTGTAAGAGGGGCCTCTCTGAAAACACAGTCTACTGTATGACATCAATATACTGAACTCATCGAGCCTGAGGTAGAATTCCTGTAAAATATTGAAATCAAACAGACAGAATTAGAGGATTGCGGAGAACAAACACAGAAGCTGATTCAGACTTCATTTGTT
Source organism: Macroramphosus scolopax (assembly GCA_901007825.1). Lineage (NCBI taxonomy): Eukaryota > Metazoa > Chordata > Actinopteri > Syngnathiformes > Centriscidae > Macroramphosus > Macroramphosus scolopax. The sequence continues at coordinate 111,078 of CAAKHC010018778.1, forward strand.
TGATTAGAAGACAGATGGAGAACATCTTGTTAGTTTCTTCTTCCGGTATACATTACAGGATGATTATATGACTAATGATGGCTTTGAGATCATCCTAACAACAACAGAGCTGCATCGAGGTCAGGAAGATTCAGACAGTGTATTTCTTGATCGCAGTAAATAGATTGCAGATCATTTGGAGCCCTTTCCATGGAAGGCTGAGCTGTGCCAGAAGGCATGTAACCGCCTGGTAGACGGGATACGAGCCCTCAGATATGTTTTGAAAAACAAAACATTTAGCATATCTTTTCTGCTGCCAATAGCACTTCTGTCCAGAGTTTGATTTTTGGTTTGTAATTGTGTTCATAGGGTCGGAGCAGTATGTGCAAACTGTGAAGTTTGTATGCTTGTGTGTGTCACATACTTGATGTACGGGGGTGTTATGCTGTGTGCGGCGTTCCAGGCGATAGAGTTCTCGGTAGGCTTGCGTTGGATAAGTCAGAGTGTTTGACACGAGGTGCAGTGAGTAATGACATATCGCTGCATGCACAATAAACTGTGAGGAGAGTCTGATGTTCAGCCCGGCAGAGGCTCTGGAAAAAAAACATGGAAGATGGTAAAACAAACACAAAATCTTCTCTCTTGTGCTGCCGTCTCCTAGTAGGGCAGCGTCTGAACGTTCTAACCTTTCAACGTCAAAGAGAGGAATTTAACAAAACAGTCCAAGAGGCTCCCATGTGGTTGTTTTTTGAATACAGGAGGTTTGAAATTTGTATTAAAGATGTCATGATAAAGCCTTTCTTCAAGTAACTCATGTATGGATGCACAGTGGTGCGACCTGGGAGAGGATACAAGCTTTGGAAATACATGAAAATGATTTTCTTTCTCCGTCTTTGCGTGGCCTTAAAGTTTCTGTTGACTCACGTTGTTGCTCTTCCTTATCTTGTAACAGCAGCTACCTCTCCAGCTCTCTGGGAGCTAATCTCATATCTATTCATCAACATAAGAAACAAAGTACAGTCACAAATCCTTGTGTCAAAACATCTCGTCTATCTTGTACAGCCTTGAGATATTTAGGAAGTAGGAACTAAAGAACCCTCATTATATTCTGATAGCAGCGGGACGTAAAAGGTTACAAGGTTTTATCCTCTTGTAAACACCGCCGAAGCCCGGAGCAAACAAATGACACATTAATCGTAATCTTCGGTTTAATGTTGTTCTTCCTCTTTCAGAATCGTTTCATCTTCGAGGGCGTGTTGGAGATCCATAACGGAGGCCAGAATGCTCGCTTCGGTTCGTCCCTCGCTCCTGTCCCAGACTTAAACGGTGACGGCTTCAATGACCTGGTGGTGGGGGCCCCACATGAAGATGAACACAAAGGGGCCATTTATGTTTTCTTCGGTCAGCAGAATAGAATACTGCGCAAATACAAACAGGTAGGATGCAGACACGAAGTACAGCACGAAGACCCTGCTGATGTGTTGTTTCTGTTACTGTCAGTACGTCTGAGGGTACTTCAGATATTGTTGCTAAGGATTTATTAAAGCATAAATGTTTAAATTATTCACACCATCGTGGAGCAGAGTGCCATGCAGAGATCTTTGGTTTGGATTAGAAGGAGCAGTAACAGGGAGATGAGCTCACCACCGAAACTGTTTCAGTTTAATCAATGACAACTCCAATGATGTAACACTGTAAGATTTGTTTGTAGCGTGCAGTGCGCCTTCATCGTGCACTTAGATTTCCGTCTGCTTCTCCCTTCCAGAGGATAGCAGCAGTAGATTTGGCCTCCGGCCTGCTTTACTTTGGCCGCAGCATCAGTGGAACGATGGACATGAACAATGATGGTTTAGTGGACCTGGCAGTTGGTTCCTTTGGTGCTGCTGTTCTCCTTTGGTGAGTACTTCACCTGGAAAATATTACTGTTGTCAAAATGCACGAGGATGTTATTGCAGTTATTTCTTTGACCACACAGGTTCAGTTCTGGGCGACTTGTGTGCTCGTATTTCATTGGATATAATAAAACATCTGTCTTATCCATGTTTTTATAAGCTCCCTGTTACAATATAAATCAGGATTTATAATAAATATACCTGATAGCTTCACTCTCAACCCCTCACACGATGGCTAATCTTCACACTTAGCCTTTATTTTGTTTTAATAGTTTACAGAGGATGTAGAAAAAAAGGTAGAGGAGTTGCTTGAAAATATTTTTCTCAGTGTAGACCTGATTATCATACAGTTAGCTGATCAACATGTTTCAACTTTGTAACAATCACAGTTTTTGTGAAGTCAAAATCTATACTTTGAGTAATAAATATCAACTGTTGAAGGCTGTGTGTTGGGTGGTTCTTCATCATCTTTGTGTCCTCACAGGTCACAGAGTGTCATCCGGATATATACCACGGTCAGGTTCGAACCCAGTAAGATCAACATCTTTGTGAAGGACTGTCAGAGAGGTGGCAAAGACGTGACCTGTATGTCAGCCATTGTGTGCTTCAACATCACCGCCAGGACGGCCATTCCTCCCACACAGGAAATTGGTAAGCCAGCAAAAATAATCCACTGCTGTGGAAGTATCTCAGCTAAGTTTCCTGTGGTTTCCCCCCTCGTCTCGTGCTGGTGTTCGGCATCTTTGCAAGATTAATTAAAAAAAACACGTGTTTCATTTAGTGTGAAGCTGTAAATGAAAAAACGGGGTATTCAGTGTTTTAGGGTTCATTTAGATTATATAATCATCTGACAAGACATGATCAAAGATGACACCCATATGTTCTGCATCACACCGATGTTGTCCAACATTCCATGCACCATTTTGACGGATGCTGGTCCGTCTGAATCACTCTGGTGTGATCAAATGTTATTGTTATTGTGTGAGCGCTGGTTGGAAAATATTTAACCTCTGTTTGGTTATTTTTCCGAATGATCGGCAGCTCATGGAGACTGGTCTCATCAGATGAGTGTTGATAGATGCGACTGATAGCAGACCACCTGCACACATGCACAGGGCTTCACTGAACACAGAGTGTCTTCAGAGATGTGACGATGGGATCCAGTGTCACTGTGTATTTGGGGGCAAAGGAAGCAGCGGTGTGGTGGAGCGTGTTCTTAGTTAACCTCTTGACCATTTGATATCTTGATCAAATCTATCAGACGTGCCGAAACAGAGTAGAGAAAGAACAGAGGGAGTTATCTAGTCGTAGCTGGTTGCATACAGTGGTACATGTTTATCTAATTTTCCTTGTCGTGTCTGGCCAGTAACGCGAGGCAGATGTGCTCTTGTTTGTGAGCTCGTTGTGGTCTGTTGCGTAAAATTTAACTATGTTCTCACTGAAGCTGAACTTATTATGACCAATATCTATTAGGAGTATTAGAGAGTGCGTGTTGAAGTAAAAAGTTTCAAAACTGCAGTCTTTTAACATCCTCTCATAGGTTGGGATGTCACAATAGTCTGTCCTGAATTTACAATTGATGGAACGTGCGTTCAGTTTCGACCTTCGAAATCAAAAGCAGGAATCGCAATTCTCAAAATATTAAGTCTCCCTCATACACATACTTGTGGTCATCAAGGGGAAATATTCAAAACTTTAAAAAAGACGCAGCTGCCAGTGAACAGGACTTCAAGTAGCCTGTATTACAAAACACAAAGATTACTGCTGGAGTCCAAACTGAGGGACTTCCTGCTTTGTCCAAGTCGGCGATGTGATGTGAAGTTTTTAAAACGACAGCCGAAGTTTCTTCACCTCCAATAAGCCACCAGGATATAGGACCTTCTTCTTTTATACAGTGTGATTACGCTAGTCAATTGGGAAATTCCCAGTTCTTTTTGTGTTAAGAGTTGAATCTCTTGTTGACCCCCTGTTGAAGTTCACCATCAGATTTTATCTCACGCAATGAGGCAATGAATGGAAAGTATAGAAAACAATGTGGTTTCCAAAGTGTTCCAGAGCCACAGGGTTTGGATTCTTGTACATGTTGGTCACATCACTCATCATGTTTTAAGAGTGAAACTAATATTGTATTGTACCACTGCGGTGATGTCATTAACCGAAGGCTGTTTCTGCCATTTGTAAACTAGCCTGCGCTCACTGGAGGAAGAACGAGATCCGGTCTGTGTTCGAGTCATTTAACACAGATAGAACGTGTTCTTTCACAGTTTCAATCAAACATTGAATTGATGATCTTTTCTCATGACCCATTAGGGATCAAATACAATGTCTCAATTATGGAGCGACGCTTCAATCCTCGGGCCGTGCTGGACAACTCAAACAAGCTGCAGCCCCAAAACCTGACGCTCCTTCCTGGAGAGGAACGATGTGAATACATCTACTTCCACGTCATGGTAAGTTCCGTTTATCGAGAGAGTATTAACGTACATGCAAGTGTATTGTTTTTCATAATTCATAGTGTTTTTTGAATTTGAATTTATGATTTTAAATTAGGACACCATCGACTATGCGAGACCCATCGTGTTTGCTGCACAAGTTGGGCTGCAGGATCCGGACCACGCACCAGTTCTAGATGATAGCTGGCCTACTGTTGTAAGAACTGAGGTGAGAGGCACCCGGTAGCACGTTATCCTCCATGTTAAGGAAATGGGAAAGGAAGGGTTGAGTAGGTTCTTAGGATTAACCAAAGCTTCTCTCTTCTTCTCCTCGTTCACTAGTTGCCATTCTGGAACGGCTGTGATGAGGATGACCGGTGTATACCTGACCTCGCACTGCAGAGTACGACTGACCTGATGGCTCCAAAGTAGGTACACACGTATACATCAACACACATACCACACAACGAAGAAAACCTTTCATTGATCACCTATTAATGACGTCCCTCTTGCCTCCCAGTCAGTTCTGTTCACAGCCCGTCCAGTCTCGAGGTGCCTTCTGCCGCCATCTAAGTGAAGGAGGGACGGAGGGATCCCTGCGGATTCTGGAGGGAAACAGGAGAAGGATGCTCGTGGACGTCCGACTGCACAACAAAGGAGAAAATGCTTATCACACTCGTCTCAATATCACCTACACACCTAACCTACGCTTCTCTAGCCTCGTAGTGAAGGTACGAGATCATCATTCACTTAGATTCTGTCAAATATGGTGAAACTATCTACGATATTTTTAGCAGTTTTAGACTCCAGGAGATGAAATGACTTGAATGCTGCATTAAGTGTACAACTAGATAAATGTATCCTTGATCCAGGACAACTCCGACATCAAGATCGAGTGTTACATTGAGGACAGACTGAGGAATGAGAAGATCTGCAATGTCAGCGCTCCATTTATGAGAGCGAAAACTCAGGTGAGGATATACAGTGTCATCACCAAAACCATGTCCTTCTGTACTGAACCTCCTCTAATGCACAGAGGAAGCAGTTTATTATAATAGCAGTATTATGGTACATCATGAATGGGAGATTATGTGACCTGCTGTACTCGGTCATGTGAAATATCACAAAGCAAACACTTGGTGCCCCTTGATGACCATTCGCTAAAGAAGATAATAACAAATGGGGAGAGCCGCCACGAAGTCAAACTCATCACATCACCAATATGCTTTTGCTTTAACATACTGGGATTTTATCACACTGACATAATGGCGACTCCTGAGGTTTATCTGTCAACAGCATCTCATTGTTATAATGTTTTTATGAGAATACATCTCAATACCAGGATAAAACCTTGTTCCTCGGCCATTAGGAGCTTGTCTCTCCCCTGTAGCCTGGTGCGCCAGGTGAGATTAAAGATACTGAGAATCTCTCTCTGCCATCTGTTCCTGATTCGCATGTTCAATTCTGCTCTTTCGTAGCCTTTCCACAAGCTTGTAATGTCAAAGATATTTATGAGACCCTGAACTTTCCAGCGCATTTAACAGCAAGTCATCAAGTTTTATCTCCTCGAGGGTGATGTTTGAATTATTTTTGAAAGTGATGACACTGATGATACCCTGCGAAGTGCAATTAAAAGACATTAAACAGAGAGCAAAGTATATGGGAGACATGTATCCCGTTGATGTCTGAACATGGTTTTTGTATCTGTATTGATACAATTTCTGCTGACGGAGCCCGACGGCGCGCAGCACAGGAGGTGATTGAAAGAGTGCATGTCATGTCCTAACCACATCATTATCGCAAACAGCAGCCGTCTCCTTGGTAACGAAAATATGTCCATATTTGACTGTAATGTTCGCCAACAACTGAACCAAGAGGACCCAAGTCACACTTAAAAACTCACAGGGTGAGTCATAGCCACTCATTCAGTCTGAACATCGTCCAGAGCCACAAGGCTGATCGGCTGTAGTCAAGAGAATGTTGCACAAGGCTGATTGTACACCGTCGCTGCTGCCAGAGCAGACCAAACCGCTGTTTAGCTGAGGGAAAGTAGGGACCTCAGGGCAAGCAATTTAAAGTAGCTGATAATCACTCTTATTGAGACTTTTCCGCTTTCTTGTGACCTGTATAAAACGAGCATGTAGTGTTAACTTTACTGCTGCTGCAGCAAAGAGCTCAGAAAACATCTGCGTGTACGAGGTCATTTTAACAAATTGTTCTGCTGGGTGTTAAACAGAGGAAAGGAATGCTAGTTATGTGCAAAGAATTCTTCAAAGATTGACAGTGAATGTGTCTGTTGGAGACAAGCAGATGGTAACAAAACAGAGGAGGAAGACGGGCTTCATGCTGTGTCTGAATTTGCATGTTCAACTATGCTGGTGCACAAATATGTTCTGACCACAGACCTTCATGTCTTCCAGACCAATAGTCACCACTTGTATGCGTGTGTGCATTTTTCTCTGCATGCTTATGTCTAACTTTCCTCTTAATGAACGTCACTTACATTCATTCAGACTTAAAAAGTGAAAAGCTAAACTTCCGTTGCCAGGACATGAAAACAACGGATGATCGGGGTCATTATCTACAGAGTGGTTGGGACTGAATGGAAAGAGGTCATCATTTATGCATGTTCTACATCTGTGGTCTGCCCGGGATGAGTCAGTCTATACGGAGGAGGAGGGAAGCTACAGTAAATCTTGTTATGCATTCTTCCTTGGTCAACTGGAGCCCGTCAGGATGTCATTACAAACAAGGCTCTGCTCTGCTGCCTGCTGCCAATCAATCCTCCTCTTCTGTCGTCCTGAGTTTCCCTCTGTTATTGTTCTTTGTAACAGCTATGGTTTCTTCCTCGGTTCTTTCAGCCCTTTCATAGTCTCTTTGTCTATATTCTTGCCTGAATCTGACCCTCACTGGTAATTGTATGTGCCTGTGTACTCGTGCTGATTTGTAATGTCCATATAAGGGGAAAGAATTTGACGTATGGCATTTTAATGAAGGCTTTATTTCCTAATCCGTACTGCAGGACCTTTACTGTTGGGTAGGTTATATTCATTAGCATATGGAGTTAAAGGAATTGTCTGTCTCTGTGGTCATGTCATAGAGATGATATGATAACAAACTTACAAACAATAAAACACTTTTTCTCTCTGCATAGGTATCCTTTCGGTTGGAGTTCGAGTTCAGCCGCACCGTCTTCTTACAGCATGTCAGGGTCATCTTGGAGGCCAGCAGGTATGAACATACATTTAAACCTGTGTTATAAAGAAAGCTGACGGGTAAATAAATGTCATCACTGCCTGAGGAGAGGTCGGTCATTGGTGTCCTTACTGGTGCTGACGAACGACCGAGAATTCCTTCCAACAGCCAAGAATCGTTTTACAAAAATAGAAGAAGTCCGAGAAGCTATTTGAGATTTGATGAGAAAGTGGTGCAACAGGCCTGTCGAACTGATGTGAACTTGCTCTCATTCTTTGAATATCTGTGTCCCCTTCTGTCAACAGCAGTGGAGAGGAAATGAGCACGGCTGATAATTTCAACGATATCTTTTACTCGCTGAAGTACGAGGGAGACCTTCTCTTCACCAGGTTTGTCACTTTCTGAACAGCTGACCGAACAATGCATGAGGCTGAACCGTGTCTCTTTTGATGGGGAAAGTAACTGGGACATGAATGGGGAACTGGAAAGTGATATGATGGCATATGAGACATCAAGGACGTGTGTTATCACATACTTGACTGCACAACATGATAACTGCCTCTCACTTACTGCTATAAGAGTTTATACTTTACTTTGAAAGGGACGCAAATCCAACTCGGTATGAAATCAAACCAGAGCTGTCACTGGAGGAGCCTGGTGTCATCGGTCCTCCTTTCAATTTCACCTTCCAGGTGAGAGCGAACAGCCTGAGCACAATGCATGTGATTTACTGTAAATGAAAACACTGCTTGGACACACTTCAAACATTTCCTTCCCTGTTGTCTCTCAGATCCAGAACCTTGGCTACTTTCCAGTAAAGGATCTGCAGCTGAACATTGAGATCCCAGAAATGACAAAAAATGGGAACCAACTCCTGCAGATTTCTGATTTCCATATTGACCAGGTGACAGTAGAATTTAAAGCTGATTTAAAATCAAGTGGTACAGAACATGGTTACAGTTTGGTGTCTAGGCCTCACCCTCTTCACTCCCCGCATGTGTTTACATTGATATCTTTGGGAGTGATGAATACCTTAGACCCACGATTGGAGCCTACGGATAGATGCTGGGGTGGTGGTGGGGCTGAGAGAGCAGGCAATGATGCTGATACAGGGCGGCCGAGATGTTGACAGGCAGAGTGAGAGAGAGAGGGGAAATCACTGTAGTTTAAATAGACAGCCAATTCTGGACAGTATGATTGGTAGATGACCTGGAGAGGGGCGTGTCACATCTGTATAGCCATTCAGCTGGAGTTGACTGCCTGAACTAGCTCGCAGGCGTTGCTCCATCCGTAATGGTGAAGGTCTGCACTCTCAGAGTGCCCGACTGTCAATAGCATCAAATAGTAACTTTCTGGAACCTTGCAACTTTTTAAAGAGAAGAGTCGTTGTTGCCTACAGCCCTGTCAGAGAGACACACAAATCTGTCTGCAACTATTGAGCGGAGTCACGCAGATGCCAGCTCCAGATTAGAAAGACTTTCCGTTGCGTCTAACTTTCTTTCTGAAGGATCATTTTACATCAGTTTTGAATAGTTGAAATCAAAACAGAGCCGTTGGTGTGTGTAGTGATTATGATGGACGACCTAGTAATATAATCTGACTCGTATTAGCATGTACTGTTAATAGACGGCTTTCCAGTCATTATTCATTTCACATTGACTTTATGAAACAATTTGACATATTTTTGATACTTTTGCAAATGCGTCCGGATATTTCATCGATTCAGTTTGGAGTTGGATATAATAGCAGGATTGGCTATTGGCCTTGGCAAAGGTCTAAACTTGTACTGTCATATTTCCGAAAGCTGTAAACTTTTATTCCAAAGCAGTATACATGTTTTTACCTTAATGCCAACAACAACTTATGAGAATATTATGGCACTCTTTGGCTGCAGATGTACGACTGTAACATACTAACAGATCTTTAACTCTCATGTCGCACATCAGAGAGACGGCACACACTGTTTACCCCCCCAGCACGTGGCACAGAGCAGGGCATCCCCTGAGGACCTTTCACGCTTCTCCCGCTTGGTAATGTGCAAACCAACCAAACTCATTCCAAAGCAGACTTTTTATTTTGAACTTCTTCTTCAGGAATGTTTTTCCTAACGACTGATGTCTGGTGTCTTCCCACAGAATCGAACCAACACCCTGATCCTGCCAATACAATGCACTGTCAATGTGGCCTCCTATAGAGAAATTTCCGTTAGAATCACAGGAAATCTACGAATACATACCTTACACGCAGTGAGTATAAACCCCCCCTAACATGCATGACCTGCTTTTAAAAGATTTAACCCTCTTTTATAAGATACAGCCTCACTAGTTGTCTCTGTATTATTCTCCTTTAACTCTGTAGCGACGACAGCATTTTACTCAGCTGTGTCATGATTTGTTTGTAAAACATGGCACAATTTTTTGATTTTCTTTCCAGCTGAAGTTTAAAATCCTGGAACTGGTAGCCAGCGCATCAGTGGAACTCCCCCCCTCCAGCAATATGTTTCTACATGAAGAGAGGCCTGTCAGACATGTGAGTCAACATCTATGGATGCTTTTAACTTGCTCTGTGTCAAATCTGAGCAGTCTGATTTTTTATTATCCTACACATCATTAAGCCTCAGAAGATCAGTCTAGGGATGATTGGAATCGGTTTAAAGTATTCAGATTGTATCATAGCTGCTGATTTTATTTATATGAAACTTATCAAGAATGCATTTGTGCCAACTCAGCAGTGGTTTCTACCACAATTTAGCACAGTTCTGCAACTATAAAGCAGCGGAGATTTAAAGTGTAAAGGATGGCACTGGAGCACATGTGCTGTGTGGTGCTCAGGGACCGAAAGGACCAGCAGCACAACATGTAGAAGTCTGGTCCCACACACTGTTCTTTGCTGCCATCTATTGGTCAGTGCAAATAGTTGCCTTTGTTCATCACTGCACACGATCACTTTTACATGATGGAAGATCTGATTAAACATCAGGGAAATAAACTTTGGGTTTATTGTGATTCTGACACAGAAAAATGTCATAAAACTTTCAGGTCTGTCTTTAACTGACGTGTAAAAGAATCCTAGTCATTGTTTTATTCTGCACTTCTTGTGATGTTACATTAAAAGATAAACTCTAAATATCCTGTGTTTGACCCAAGAGTACACATGTGCTGAATTACTGCAAGTAATAACAGTATTACATGTCCAATAAATATCCCCGTCACCTTGTGCAATAGATAATATTGGAGATCAGGAAGGAGGGAGATTACAGAATCCCTACCTGGATAATCCTCGGTAGCACGCTGGGAGGACTCCTACTGTTAGCCCTGCTCAGTCTCGCCCTCTGGAAGGTAAGTCACTATATCGTGCACAATGATTTGGAAGAAGAGAAGCATTTCATTTGACCTCTTGTCTCTTTTAACCTGTCAGTGATCATCTGTGTCTCTGTACAGAAGGTTTTATAAAAGGAGGGAGCATTTACTAATCTTATTGTCTCAACTGTAACATTTGAAGTTTAGTAAACTGGCCCCATTAAAACTTTCCTCTCAGGGGTCCTCATGTTAGGCAAGACTGCCACCCCCTGGTGGGAATAAAGCAAACTACTATACACTCAGACAACATTCCTATTAACTATCTTACACAGTTAGTGGGATAAAAATAACTCTAATTGACTTTCAGTTTTAACTACATCAACGCAATCATGCCCCTCAAAGTATATTTTTTGTCAAAAAAATGATCAGCTGGCCAGAAATTAATTACGGTCACACGATATAGAACGAGATCATTAACTCATGACCTCTATTCAAATAACTCATGTGAAATACAACATTTTGATCTAACTTCCAGATGATTTATTTTGCAAGACAAGCAGTCTAATTAGCTGAGAGGAGGGTACAACTGCAGTCAGAGGTTTCCATGGTGATTTAGCTGAAAGACTCCTCTTGAGTTCAGGCTAATTACTCAAACATCCTAACTGCGATCCCCTCAGTGTTAATGATGTGAGAGACAAGAGCCTTTGATGAATGCAGTGATATGAGTACAAAGTATTTTTTGTTCCTTCTCCCTCTGTGTATGATGTCACCCAAAGCAAAACATGTTTTGTGTATCTGCCACATGATTTGGATTTGCTCCAAAATTGAATGGATTCTTAGCCGAAGCTCAAACCCTCAACCAAGTATCATTGGATTCGATACAGCAGATTTGGCATAGTACTGCTAACATCCTGCTAACATCCTCCCAAATCAAACAGGATGGAAACATCAGCTCCATTACAGAGACAAAAAAGGGTTTGTTAGATGCTAAAAAGTCAAATTTCTCTTCCCAGCTTGGCTTCTTCCAGAGGCAGAAACGGAGAGATGAGCAGGAGGCAAATGGAAAAGTGGCTGAAGAACGGTAACGCAGGCTAAGGGGCCCCACCAGACACCCCTTCCACCGGGGACCCGACACTCAGGGACCAACCCACCTTCTCCTGTTCCCGACACCGTAGCGGCACAGCATAGACAGCTCCGCTTGATCGCTTAGGCAAGGCTTCTTCAGTGCACTGGATCTGTCCCCTGCCACAACCCCTGGCCCCCAAGAGTCAGCACTGTCACACTCACTCAGCAATCCTGCACTGTTACGACATTAGGGGCTTCTCTGTCTTTGTATTCAACTGACCTCCATGTCGTCCCTTCACTGGCTCTTTGTCTCCGGACAAGAGCTTTGAGGCTTTTACTGGTCATTTGAAGAAAAAAAAAGCGAGTTTTTGATCGTTGTGTCCCAAGAATTTCAGGCCACAATTGCCCTTCAGACATGTGTCAGCAAATCCTTCTTTTATCTCCTCTTGATGTATTTATTTAACTCTTATGGTATAAATTTTGAAGTACATGAAAAACCTCAAGGGTGACATGCCACCCTAAAAGCTACCGCAAATGTAAAGATATTTTATTGTATATTGAATTCGATGTTTAAAAGATATTATCTACAGCATGTTCGGTCGACTTGCATAATAATTTATGACGACACAAAACTGAACTGAAAGTCGCCAGAGCACAAAGAAGATTAATGATGTTTGACTTACGAAGACTTTGTTTGATCTTTTGCCAAAGAATCTTCTGGACATGCATCCTCACTTTGGAGCTTCCTCCTTTTCTTTAATACTTGTATCCTGAAAAACAAGCGGGATGATCTTTAACCATTTGATGCACTTTTACTTTGTACAAAATCAACTTGAATTTGTAAATAGTCAAGTACCTTTTTATACGCTTTCAAATATTATAATGGTTTTCAGTATTTTCCACATAGTTAATTGCATCGCAACAAGGAACATGAAAACAAGTCACTTACATACTGAACCTGGTTGGAGATTGTTTTAATGTGCATTGCATCAAAAAGAAATGTGTGTGTAAAGCACTGCATCCAACACGTCTTTCAACTTGTCTTTCTTCTGAATAAATGTACTTAACTGATGTTCAGATGCCTTGAAGTGAGTCCATTAAATTCACACACGTAACAGTGTGTCAGCACCCTGCTGGTCTGACCAATCGATGTCAGTTTGTCCTGTCTGATGAAGTGTGAAGATATGTAATACGCCTTCAAATAAAACATTCTAAAAATCTACAAAAATGTAATACGTTGTTTTTTAATTTTATATTATTTTGATAATTTTGATTTATGAACAGAAATGTCCATGAAGAGCATGCTCTCTTTTCAAAGGACGCCCTATATAAAAACTTTTTAAAAACACATAAAAATACAGACAAAATGAAAATATTAATACAACCATTGAGAATTAATTAATGGAGAATTAATTAAAAAAACCTGTGGCTCCCCTGTGTCCAAATTAAATATTGTCCCTCTGCTGGTGCGCTCACGCTACTACACCCACTGTCTATATAACATCTATGTAACATGTTTTTGTAAGTGAATGAGAAATTTAGGCATTCATGTTCTCTTCATGATATATTTGTACAGGTAAGTGTTTAGAAACTTAACTATAATTCTAGCACTTCAGAGACCCCCACAGCCCAGAATTGTAAGCCTTCAAGTTATGCTGGGAATAATATTGAGGATGTGAGAATACATACATAACATTAACTGGTAAATAATCACTGCTTCTATAACCAGTTAAAACGTATCCAAAGCCTCCGATTCAAGCTACTGAAAAAAGTGCTTGTTTGTAAAAGTAGTTGACATTCAGAGAAATTTGAATTGCAGGTATATTTTGCAGTTTTGCACAATGTAATTAAAGTAAAGATAAAGTGGAGTTATGTGTTTATGTATATAACATATATATTGTAAGGAGAATAAACAGTTACATCATTCGGCGGATGGAAAAAGATTTTATTGTCAGACAGGCTTCAGAGATTGTACAACCATGTGATTTCATTAGTAATCCTCACATCCACTGTAGGTGCTCCCACATAATATAAGCTTGCATTTTGCTTGGAGTTCTGTTATGCAGGTCTGAAATGCACCATGTGAATAATGTCTTCTTCCCCTGTGTCCCATTTGTCCTCATCCCTCATGTGTCTCTTCTGTCAAATACTAATTATCACATACTCATAAATACTCATTGGTCGATAGTTTGCAACTGCGTGGAACTGAATGACATGTTGGCTTATTCCATTATAGTGAAATCAACAAGTATTTTTTTTTTTTTACAGGAATGAAATATAAGTCACATTACACTTGCCAAACAAAGCCATTGTCCTGGTGACAAACACTTTGATGTGAATCCGCCCAATGCGTCCTTAGAAATATTCAGTTTGGACACGAACGAAAGCGCTTCGCACGAGTGATGAGACTTACAGGTGGACAAATAAGGACCATAAAGAAGCAGAGGCGGTCTGTTTACACCAAGCTGATGTTATAGATTGTCCGGGGTCATGTTGGATCTTGATAAACCTTTCCGATCAATGATGGACAGTGTGTACTCCAGGCCGACACTGTCCATAATCTGGCGAGGCACGACTCCTTGGAGTTCTCCGTGCGTAAAAGAGCGCATCGCCTGGCAATTGTTGGAGGGTGGAGTTGAGACTCTGGCAAAAAAATCCCTGAGCATCTTCCTGATCTCTGGCCTGATTAGGCAATAAAGCACCGGGTTCAAGCAGCTGTTTGCGTGCGCTAAGCACACAGAAACAGGGAAAACATACGTGTGCACCAAGTAATAGGATTTATCCCAGTTGACTGCGTTAAATTTGACCAAGACACCCCAGAAAGTGACAGCATGATTTGGCATCCAACAGCAGAAAAAGGACAAAACCACTATTGCAACGGATTTCGTGACTCTTGATCTCCGTTTCGGGTTTCTGCAGTCCATGCTCTTGCGTCTTACAAAGCGCAAGAGCATCAGATAGTTGACGGAGACTACGAGCATAGGGAGGATGAAAGCGATCAGTATTTTCTGGATATGATAAAGGGCCAGCCAGTCGTAGCCTTCTGGAAACTTGAGAAGGCAGAGTTTTTCTCCAGCGACCACTCTTACGGTGGAGAAGATTGTTGTCGGAGCTGTGGCGACGGTCGCCGCTACCCACAGCACCGCGCACACCCACTTTACGCAGCGTGACCTTCTGTTAGACTTCTTCTTCAGCGCGGATGCCACCGACCAGTAGCGGGTCACACTCATGGCAGTGAGAAAAAACACGCTGGCGTACATGTTCATCACCGTGACTGAGAGGATGATCTTACACATGGCGTCTCCAAACGGCCAGCTGAAGTCCAGCGCGGTGTCCACGGCCCAGAAGGGCAAAGTGAGCACGAACTGGAAGTCAGTCACTGCCAAGTTGATGATGAAAAAATTGATGTTGGACATCTTTCGACCTTGTCGTAACCTCATGAGGTAAAAGACGAGCAAATTCCCCACCAAACCCACTACGCACACCACAGAGTACACCACGGAGATGATGATCCTCAGGATGGGGGTTCCGTCCGCACTCACGTCGATGTCTTCAAAACGGAATGTATCATCTCCTGTCAAACTTTGGTTCAATGCCACACTGTGGTTGAATAATTCATCCATCCTTCCAGTGTGCAGTCGAGATGAAATTAAAACCAGATGCTCTGTGCCAAACTGTGCGCCTCCTCATGAGCAATCATGCATTTTGGTCATCCTCAGTCCTCTCTGACTGACAGCTGGCCGCGGCTTTCCGATTATACAGATGTGCCGCTCCGCTGCTGAATCACGATTGGCCGACTGGGACGTGACAGAGAAGGAAAGAAACTCAGTCGCGCAAAGACTCGCGGAATCCAGCAGCAAACACAGGAGACTGCAGGTGTGGTTTGCTATTGATTTCCTTTTTGTCCGGCCCAGCATGTCAGTTCATTAAGGGTCTGACGTACATTACCAGTCATGAATGGCCCTTCATGATAAGGAAACAATAGAAACATACGAAATGAGACTTGGCCAAGAATCATATTTCTGTCATGAGACAAATGTGAACTTTGATTAAAACAAAATAGAAAGAACGATATGTCAAGGCAAGAATTAAAACTACAAAAGGAAATAGTGTCACATATCCGACATCAATCTAAATCAAAAATCAAGCTCTATAATAATACAATGCAGTGCCTCACTGTATACTGTATATCCTCACCCAGCCACCCATCACGGTGTTCTTCATCATTGCCTGCGTACAGCCGCTAGATGGCGCACTAACACAGATCGGGCCTAACAAACTCATTTGGCGACCATGTGGAAGTTGTTCTACTTTTGGAGTCATGCCGACAGTATTAATATTAAATGAATAAACATCTCATATTATAATTTACGAGAAGTTCAAAATGTTTATGTGACCGGGTGCAGTTCCATTTTCCAAAGGATTCTCCCTGAATTTATGACCCTGATCCAGTTTCCTGCACCACTTTCTGGAGGTTTTTACTCATTGTTTCCACTGGAGATTATTCAGTCTCTAATCAGAAAGGAGATAATGATCCGTGCTCTCTTTCCCTAATACAAAAAATGAAAGAAAGGATATCGAAACTTCATCCTGTAAGTCAAGTCTGTTGTTACACAGTGAAACATGAAATCCTCTCAACCACCCAGACCACTTTCAAACATGATAATACCACCACTAATTTTATAATGTTTGTGAAAAAACAACACGTGCTGAAATCTAAACCACAGAGAATGATGAATCACGCCTACAAACTCAGTGATCCTCCATATTCAGATGTGAATGATATCTCGTGTACTTTCTGAGGACTTTTCTCGGTTAGTTTCCAGCCGCCAGTTGTCCGACCTCTTGCAGCAGCAGTCCCCTTTAAGTCCATTGTCTTGAGTCCACCCATCTCTGTGGGTGGATCTGCTGTGGAAGTTTGCAAAGGAAAGTTTTCAAGCTGTCACCAGCTGCAGCCGAGAGGAGACTGATGGAGGGCGGAGGAGATAGCTAAGCAACCTTGACCATCGAAATACAAACAAATTAAAAAAAAGAAAAAGCAGCCGGTGGAAACAGACATGTTTAGAGAAAGTAGTGTCAGTTAGGGAAAGTTGTGGTGACTGTCAAAGATCGCAGCACAGCGAAGTACCTCCAGCCCAGATGGAAATCATTTGAAATGACAATCGACACGGTGTTAAAAAGGCATTTAATGTTTCTAAACTTCAGGCTTCCATCTTGACAAAATGACCCGTTTGAACTGCGGGTTTCACGCTTCTGGACAAGTTTCTACCATCCACCTCTTCATCGCACTCGTCACCGTCCTGGAGAACTGCAAGACGCTGGGATTATCACATGAGACAGGTCAGTCTGTTTCTGTTCTCTGTTCAAAACAGAGGGGAATAATTGCTTTCTAAAGTTGATCACTAAAAGCTGATTGTCGCCACGTCCTCTCCTCTCGTGGCTGCTTTTATTGTGCACAATTGCTGCTGCAGGACGCGGCGCGAGACAAGTGAAGACTCAAGGCAGCAGTCATCTCCAGGGAAGGCAGGCCAGCTCTGGCTTGTGTTTACAGAGCTTTGGCTGGCCGTGGCAATAAAACTTAGTATGCAAGCTTGAGAGACCTTTCTTCCCATTGAATTATCAGAGCTTCAAGTCTCTGAAGGGAGCCTGTGTTAAACAGCAGGGTTGCTGCTCTGTGGCTGACACAGACCTCTGATCTCCCCAGTGAAGGTCAGGAAACAGAATTTCACATAGTGAATTCGCAGGATGTAGTAATACACTTCTCCTAATGGAGTTGTTTCCTTTCTACCCGGCAACATGAAACAGTTCACCGGTTGTCAGTCTCAGTGGGTATCCTCAGTCACTCCTCTACACTCACCACACTGTAACCCCCCCAGTCCTCCCATTCAGACGGTGGTTTGGATTTTGAAGATCAGGGCTCTCCTGAGATGAGAGAAACGAGCAGGAAGACAAGATCCATGCTGTCTCATTCTGTATACAAGCGCCTTTGGAAAATAGATTCACAGAGGGGATGTAGACGCCGGATAGTACCAAGTAAAGGTGATAAATATTGATGCTGAAATCCCAGTTTCCCAGTCAAGGACCAATGAGAAGCCTTACAACCCTGGCCTCCTCCTAATAACACCTCTTTGAGGGTTGTCATTTCATTGCGTAGGGTTACGGTTGGTGTCACATTCACTGTGGAAATAAAGCAGTGTGAGGTTTCTTCATCCCATTGACGGGCTGCATCTGCCACTGAAGATAATTATATCTAATAACTGGACTTGCATGTTAATAATAAATACATGCATATACACATGGAATAGAGGGCACTGGTGTCGGTGAGAGCTATAATTAGGTCCCTTGAAATAGTTAATTGTATATATTATTTAAAAACATGATATATGGAATTGAAGCATATTCACGTCCATAAAAACACTGGTCACATTGCTCGAATGCTCTCAGAAAGTTCATGCTAGACAAGGCGACATAAAATATTTGTTAGTCGAAGGACAAATTGTGCGGAATTAAAGTGATGAAGACTCACAAGCAGAGTGAAACTCAACCAAAAATACATACGTGGCTTTAGAACATTTATTTTTCAGATCTGAGTGCACTGGTGTTCCTTGAAAATGGTTCTGCAGGGATCCCGTGCAACGCTAAATGCAGAGATCTCATGTTACGTGCAAGACCACTTTATATTGGGCTTGTTACTTTTGATTGATAGCTTGTTATAGTATCATTATAGATGTGAGAAGCAGGTCTCTGAAGCTAATGTACATGTTCATGTCTGGAAATTATAATGTAACTAGGGTTGGTTGTTACGCTCTGAACTATGTAGATTAAAATAGATGTTGATATCATTTGTGTCTATATCAGTGATGACGTGTTGTTCTGTTTGTATGATGTGGTACTAAGTGTACCCTGTAAATAGTACTTAAGTGAGTAAACTATTTTACTATTTATCCACAGAAATCCTGCACATCCAGATTTTGTTGTGACACAATGAGACTGTATGTATAGATTATAAACAACTGAAGTACAAAACACTTTCATTTCACAAAACACAACCACATAATATTTCCGACAATGGAAAGGACGGGGGGAAACAA